>WSYH01001224.1:36113-133952 GCA_036426205.1 Ascaphus truei | reverse complement strand
ACAGTTCTACATTACCTTGTTCTCATAAATAAACTGCTTAAGCACAGAGCTAGTTAATTTTAATGTGAATGCTTCACATTCTTTAAACTGTAAGGTAGAGGCTGTGCCCCTCCTTTCGTTAAGATAGAAATACCGAAAACTAAAAGAAAATGTCCGGTTTAAAAAGCCTTCGTCTGGCCAGGATGAATAAACCTTTCAAACTATAACCAGGGACAGAGCTGAATATACTCCCTTTTTGTTGTGAGGTATTTCTCTCTATATTTGGCGTACACCTTTTTAAAACCTTTTAAATTTAGATTTCATCATGAGCAACTAATATTCATTTTTTTTGTAATTATCTGCAAATGCATGGGTGGCGACCTAATCACATATGATAATCAGCATGACCCACAGTATCTTTCACACAAGAAATCATTCAGGAAAATTTTTATCAGGGTTACAAACAAACTCTTTTACATAAGGTAGCGTCTTTTTTATTATTATTATTTTTTTTACAGAGACTTGCACTCTGAGCCCCCACGGGCGAAGCAGCACTTACCTGCTTCTGACTCTGATAGTGGCACACTCTCTGCCAATGACCAAAACCACCACAATTAAAACAGACACTATTATTATGAGCTATTCTTCCTGATTGATTTCTGGGGCCAGCATAAACCATTAGTTGCTTAAAGAAAAACAGCTAAATTATGACAAATAGTTGCAGGAAACTAATCTTAGAATACTTATACTTACACAATATATAATGGTCGTTCACCAAGATCAGAGATAACAGTCCAGTCGTGCACAAAATTTACTGGACTCTAAACAAAAATTTTGTCAAGGGCCTCTAACCCAATCCACAGTCACAATTGAGGTCTTTTAAATTCCCAGAGGGGGGGTGAGACAATGTAAAAATCACATATACTCACTTGCCGCCTTTGTGAATGCCCACTTCTAGATGCCAAAACTGAAGGAAAACCTTTTTCCTTGCCTAGGCTTCAGAACTGAGAGGAACCTTTCCTCTGCCAAGAAAGCTGAAGGCCTTGTGACTGGATTTACACACTTCTGCATCGTTTGCAGCAGACTCCCCCGGGAAGCTTTCACGCACTGCCACTTGTTATCTCTGATTTTTGATGAACTTACAGTCCCGGGAATACGAAAGTAATGAAACGTAATGCAAGCTAGGTTTCAAATCCTTTGTCTCAATTTATTACTCATAGGGTAATGACTTTTATACCAGAATAAGAAGATATTGATTAGAGGCGTAACATAGGCGTAACATAGGCGTAACCTGGGTGTGTCTTGGGCGTAGCTTTGATTAGAGGCGTGATTTAGGGGCAGGACATATTAGTGGCATGATTTTGGGACGTGTTTCTCCCAATACAGGCAATGTCACAATACGTAGCTTATTCATTGTCTGTTATCAAAAGAGACCTTGAATCTCTAGCAACTAAGTTATATGATTTTTGCCTGTTTCAGAGAACCAGTCTTTTGTATATTTGACTAAAAGAGCAGGAAACTGACAATACAAAAAGTATCTTAGCAATATCCTGAGCAGGGAGAAAGGAAATGTAATTTGGCAGAAACTGAGTGCATTAGGAATTATATTTCAGCAAAAGGCTGACTACAGAATCTTAACTGGTTATGAACAGACAAAATGGATGCTTAACACAAGTGCAGATTCTTGCCTGTCATACTGATCCTAACCCTTACCAACTGCCCTTGGCACAGAATCGATTTAATTCCTGGCCCTGATTCTGAGCTTGACTATTTCCAATCCGAGTTCTTAAAACTCTGTGATACCCATGCTCCACTACGCAGAATAAGGGTACGGGGTGCCCACCTTCCATGGGTTACACCTGACCTTATAGCACTCTACCAGTTCAGGGATGCCTTGTGGAAAAGCCACAAAGTAACTGGCACTACCAAGGATCTCAATCACTACAGATGCCTGCGGAACATCTGCACAAGTCAAACAAGGCATGCAAAAGCACAATATTACTCTGAAAATCTCCACCAGAACACATCAAACCCAGCTAACTTCTGGAAGGTTATCAACAACATATTCCAGCCTTCTAACCATCAACAGCCAAGTAACATCACTAAGGGCGATATTACTCTGACAAACCCCACCGACATTGCAAATGCATTCAATGATTACTTTGTGGGGTGTGCTACTAACTTATTAGCGAAACGCAGCCCAAACCACAAACCTGAATCTCATCCTGGGAGTACACTTATAGCCCCACCCCATCCCAACACTGCCCACAAATTTCAATTTGGCCCAGTATCCGAAGAGGAGATTACACAAGCGCTTCTCAAATTAAAACTATGTGTAATCGGGTAAACAGGGTTAACCCATCAGGTGCTTCAGAAACAAAGTAGTGGTTGATGCACGTAGATAATCACATTCATGAGGCAAATCACGGCAAACTATTATTAAATATATGTGTGGTCTCTCTCAGCAACTGGCTCAGCTATGAGCACCAATCGTGTTGTATTTCAAAGGGACTCACGGTTCTGTAGTTTGAGATGTCGAGCCTTGGTAATCCAAATGATGGTGGTTGCACCGCCAACCCTCTCGCAACCGTTCCGTCGCGTAGGGCGGTCACATGACCGGCGGTGATGTCATCAGGAAAGCCAGCAACCACCCGGCGTGCTATCCGGAAGGGGAACAAGGTAGAAACTCCTCCCACAGGAGGCTGGAGCGGAGCACAGCCGTCAAAGAAGCGAGGGTAACAGTGGTGGTGACTAAAGAACATTATTAGACAACAGTGTACAGCTGATGGATCCTCTGACGCGTTTCAGCCCTCAGGCCTTAGTCAAAGAGTGATCCATCAGTACTGATACTCTTCTCAGTGTTCATCAATGATCTCCCCACAGCTTGTCAGGAAGCCTCAATACACATGTATGCAGATGACATAATCCTATATGCACACAGCCATAGCCTCTCTAACCTTCAACACATACTTCAGTCGGACTTTTTGAGACTCGAAAACTGGATTTCCCAAAACAAACTGTTTTTAAACACTAACAAGACTGTAACAATGGTATTTGGGACCAAGGCTACATTTTTAAAGCTTCCAGCGACTGAGCTCCACATTAGAACCAACACTAACACCACCCTAACTCCTGTTACTAGTTTTATAATACCTGGGCATATGGCTTTGACTCCCACTAACATCGGGATGCACATTGATACCCTGACAACCCAAGACCTATGCCCAAACTAGGGTACTTTACAGGAACAAATCCTCCCTAAGTCTCCTGGTCAGAAAACGCATCGCACAGCAGATGCTAATCCAATGTTGTGACTAGGAGACGTAGTGATATGGCTCGGCAACTCAATCTCACCTTAGTCAACTTTCCACCCTCTACAATTCAATTTGTCGTTTTGTTCTCCAATGTAACTATAACACACATCACTGCAAAATGCTCAAAGAACTAGATTGGTCATCACTCGAGTCTAGGCGCAAAGTTCACCTTTCCTGTCTTGCCTTCAAATACTTTCTGGGCAAGCTACCCACCTATCTGAACAAGCTCCTCACCCCTACCACATGCAACACTTATCATCTGAGATCTGACTCCAAAAGACTGTTCATGGTCCCAAGGCTCAACAAAGTATCTGGCCGCTCCTCCTTCTCTTACCATGCACCCCAAAACTGGAACAACCTACCGGAGACTCTCACATCCACCACCAGTTTAAGTTCTTTCAAAACTAAGGCTGTCTCACATTTTAATCTGGTCTGTAACTGTTACACTGGCGACACACTTTATTCGAGCTTGGCTAGTCCCACGAATTCGGGTATACCCGGGTGTATTGAGGTTTGTGACTGTTTTCTGCCCGAGTGCATTGAGGTATTTTCCAAGCAGGGATTGAAGCATTTTATTCCCGCTGGCTGCAATACTGCACAGTATATATATATATACTGCATTACAATTCATGAATTTATGCCATCTGGTAGACACGCGAAGCATTGCAGCCTATTAAATCCTAATCATTATCATTTAACAGATCAGCCGCCCGTCAGCCAGGCATGAACCCAGGCTGGGAAGGCAAATGCAACGGGGCTTGTCAGAGGTGAGGAGCGGCGCATTCCAGGTATCTGCCAGGTACATACCGGGTATTTGCTCGAATAAAGTGTGTCGGTGCAGTACATAAGCCTATAATATACATCTTCTCTAACTGTGCATGCAATGTATTGTATATAATGTATACCCTGTTCATTTATGTAACTGTATTTGTAACCATGTATTATTTGTCATATTAACTACTGTATGCCCAGGAAATACTTGAAAACGAGAGTTAACTCTCAATGTATTACTTCCTGGTAAAACATTTTTATAAATAAATAAAATAAAAATTTACCTCATCTGGTCTTGTAAATTATTTAAAAATAAATAAAACTAAAATACACATTTGAAGGTACAGCACCTGTACTAAAGCAATGACATCGCGCCTTCGACGTGAAACTAGTAGGAGGTTTTCTTTGTACCTGGTTTATGAGTCCTTAACAAGATATTTTATACTGACTGACCTCTTGGAGGTTTTGAGGCTTTCTGCGTTGGAGCGGTGATGCGGTGCTGTGCCGAGATCTCCTGATTTTGCTTCCTGTAATAAAGCAATGCCTGATCATCTCTAAGCAACTTTGGTTTCAAATTAACAGTAAATAAAAGTAACACTTGTGGTGCATTCGCATGTCTCAAACAGGTCTGCAACTCTGTCTTTCCACGTTATCTCTTAGCATGCTGTGCTTCCACTGCAGCAAGGGATTCTGGGTAATGACATGCAAATGAGCACAGTGTGTCACTTAACTTAAAAGTATAACTACACTCTGTAACTGTTATAACAGATGTAAATGCATGCTCTAATAAATCTAATCAGCATCAAATCAGAGGTCAATGCTCACATAATTACAACATTAGACAGTTATGCTCATTTACACTGATTATAATTAGCAAAGTGTGACTGTGGTAATCGTTCTTGCTAGAGAGTGTCAAGAGTATTTATTGCCTACATATCAAATGCAATGAAAGCAAACAAAGAGGATTTTGACACTGATTTTATTTACTCATAAATATACATTTATTTCAATTAGAGTCAGTTTCGTGGTACTTTATACTGGATTGCTTGATTAGATTTTCAGGCTTCAAAATCGTTATTAAAACATCTAGTGCCAGGGGCAACAAGTAACTATTTATAAATGTATTTATTGCAGCTGATTTCCTACATAAATATTAATTAAGAAAACTAATTGAAGTGATGCGTCCTTTAATTGAATAATGTCTTCTGAGTGGGTTGTCATTATTTTGTGACGTTTCTGCATTCACACTTCTGGGATACAGAGTAAGCTAAATCCCTATATCTACTCCAAAAACACTACAGTACATCAGTGGAATGTCACCACAGGTCTCTGCTAGATCTGTAAATGTTTGCAAATGTTAGTTATCAGCTCCGAAACCAAAATGTTGCCCCCTACCCTTTGTGCATTGGAATTACACTAGAAAACACACATCAAGTAGTTGTAGTTTAGACCAGAGGTGCGCAAACTGGAAGGCATGAGATATTTTTTGGGGGGGCACGGCGGTTACAGAGGCCCCACGCTCTTCCCCAAAGCATTTAAATGAAATGCCGGGGGACCACGTGAGGCCTCTGTAATTCACTTACCTTGACTCAGATGGATTCGGGCGACGCGTCGTCATGGGATTGCGTGACATCACATGACCCGCGGTGTCTTTTGACAACGCGTCGCCATGGCAATGCAGCGTCAAGTGACGCCGCGGGGTCACGTGACATGTGACACTTGATACAAGGTAAGGGGGGCTTAAAAAGGGAACCTAATGAGGCTAGTGAGTATAATCACCTGGTGATAACAGACAAAGTTAATTGAGCCAAAGACAAACAGGTGTACATACAGGGTAATGCTCAAAGACTCTTTAGTGATCACAGTTTGTAAGCCAATGCAAATCCGTCTTATAAGGACACTTTAATTCTCCATAAGGGGCAACAATTGCATAGATATCTACCTGGTGTGTCCAGTATATACATATAACATCCAGCACAGAGCCAAAGGTGTTACGAGTTCTCATTGAGAGCTTAGTGAAGTTACCGCATGAAACGGGCCTCACAGATGCCACTGCGCATGTCCGTGACGTCATGACGTCGCACCTAGATACTCAGGCGCCCTTAGACTGGTAATCTCAGGATTCATGGGCAACTCACTCAACATCACCAGGTGATTATACTCACTAGCCTCATTAGGTTCCCTTTTTAAACGTGCATGTCACCCTGCTTACAACACCACTCCCAGTAGAAGGCTGTGTGCCGAAACGCGTAGGAGCAGGTCTAGCAGGCAGGATCCCCTGGTTTGTCCCCTCTCTGGGTCACATTACCATGCTCTAGCATCTCTCCCTGTTTCCCCCTTCATGTACCGACCACATTGTACCTGACCATAGGTGATGTATCACTCTTTTCAGCTTTAGGCTTACATGTGCTTTGTAAGCTGTATATTGTGTATCTCTGCTGTTACTCACCTGCTACTCTTTGTCGCCCTAGACAAACCCTATACTGCAGGGGATAGTAGGCATATTTGATCTTTTGCTGATGATCACATAGCCCTAGCCGTGACTATTTAGTCTGTTGGGTGTCACACCAGGTTTATCTTGTCAGGTATTTCAGAACACTATCTGAGTGTATTTTGGGCATCTTTTTGGAGGATGTGTCTAGCTTTGTAATGAACAGGGGATCCATGCTGTATTTTAACCATTTCTGTGCTTTGTTTTAGCCATTTTGTTCTGTGACAATACATTAATAAACATTATGTGATTTGTACTTATACACATACTAGAGTGCTTTTTTAGGGGCCTTCTTTTCTCTCTCATCCTATTTAACTGCCCTTATAGCACCACCGACACATCACTGCAGTTTGGATTCATCCAGTGTCGGTATTTAGCTGTGTTTATATGTCTTGCGGATGCGGGGTCCTTTCTTTTTCTCATGCATATATATATATATATATACTGTATAACAACAACCCCTATAACCCCTAACATACAGTACTGTACACATACAGTACTGTATATGCACATCAATGATACTGTAGGCCGGCGGGGGCGAGATGTGTTTGCAGCAGAGAGAGAACCGCTGCTCTCTCTGCGCAAACATCGGCACATTAAAAATTATTTAAAATACATTTTTATTCATAGTTTAGATGTGCAGGGGGTCCCTCCGGAGCTGAGACCGCGTTGGTTTCAGGTCCGGACCCCCTGCTCCGAGAACAGCCCCCTTTATGAGTGCCAGTATCCCTCTGCATTTACAGGTCCCGATCAAATGACCCGCAACAATGTAAACAGCAAGTGGATAACCCTGCCACCCCCCCTAAGGGGCCTGTTCCCTCCGGTGAGCAGGTGGTCCCCCGTAGACTTTAAAACACAAAAAGCGTTTTTTGTCTCCCCGGACCCCTCTGCACATGTACAATTATAATCAAAACACCTATATAATAAACACCGTTTCCTTCCCTTAGCATCTCTTGTGCTATGCGTAACGAAGCATCATTTTTGTATTTTACATAATATTGTACAGTGAGCGGGGTCGCCTGAGCGAGAAATTAAAATGCTCAGGGCCCCCCTGCTTCCTGCCAATATTATTACAATACAGAAAGTGCTTCTCATTACCATATCCGCCAGTGATAGACCGCTAAGGCAATGAGGAGGTTTACCCTGACCCCGTGCACCGGCCCGTATTTTTGTGGGTAGCGGGGGTGCGGTGAAGGGGGTCTTTGGCCCATTGGTGTGAGGTTTAGGACTTGCGGGGGGGTTTGCTGGTGCACTTTAACCGCCTTCACGGCCGTGCAGTATAATAGACACGACGTACCGTGCTACGGTAGAAGGGTTAACCCCCTCCCCGCTACAAGGGACCCCCGCAAGCCTCTAAACCAACCATCGTCACTGGTGCTAAACCCCTTCCCCACCCCACCCTACCCACAACTAAAAACAAAACTCACCACATCAGCCCGCCCAAAAAAAAAAAAACAAGTCTAAATAATAAATGAATATAAATAAATACATTTAAAAATAGATTTTTATTCATGCTTAGCATGTGCAGGGGTCCCTCCGTGAGCTGGAACCCGCATTGCGTGTTTCAGTCCGCGGGACCCCACTGCAAATACCCCCCGAGAACCAACGACCGCCCTTCAACTAAGAGGTGCCCGTAATCCCTCTGCGGCATTTAAGGTCCCGATCACTTGACCGGCTGCCTGTCAAACCAAGCAGAGTGATACCTGCAACCCCCTAATGGGCCCTGTTTCCGGCGAGTCACGGGGGTCATTTAATTCTTCAGTTTATGATTTTAATTTATTAATTGCTGTGCTGCTAGCGTGTGAATTTTTTAGTTTGTGGGTTGTGGGTGTGTGGTGAAGGGGTACTTCAGCCCCAACGGTGGTTGTGTTTAGGGCTTTGACGGGGGTAGCGGTGCACTTAACCCCTTCACGACCCCGAGCGGTATTAACGCACGGTCTGAAAGGGTTTCAAGTGCACCCGCCAACCCCCCCCCCGCCACCCCCCGCAAGTCCTCCAAACTCCACCAAGGGCCAAACACCCCCGCTTCAACCACCCCCTCGTACCCACAATAAAAAACAAATTCACGCAACAGGCACCCACAATTATAACAATAAATTAATAATCAAAATAATACATGAATATAAAAATAATATTATATAATACACTGTATATTATATATACATATAATATATATATATATATATCTCTATATATCTATGATCATACTTATATTATGTATATACTCATTATAAATATATCAATATACCGATATACCGTAACTAACTATATATACACCTATACTATATATATTATATTGCTGCGTCACGGATGGCCGTGGTAAGTGAGGCAGACAACACGACTTTTCTGATGAAATAGTGCTGGTGGATTTTAATTTGTCCAAAACGGGTAACTAAAACAATGGTGCACCTGTCCCTTTAAAATAAACCGTAAACAAAAAAAACCTACACCCGGTCGTGGCACTGACTAAACAAAACGTGCGCTACTACCCCTTCCCTGGCCTAGCTACTACCTATCCTCTCAACAATAGCATTGGCGTCCTTACCTGGGCAGCCTTTATTCCCCCCCTTGGGACAGGATCAACTGGCAGCTTGTGTCTGTCAACAGACTGCCCTGTCTTCGTCTCTGTGCCTGTCAGAGAGAGACTGCCCGCCCAGAGGCATTTCCTCTTCCTGTTTTAAAGCAGTTGAGGAGCTTAATTCAAATCACCTGTGGTTGCTTGACAGCTGAGTTAACCCCCCCCTCGTTTACTGATAGCATCCATCTGCCATCGCCTATTCACATACACGGAGTCAATGACCCTGTCACAAATATATATATATAATATCTTAATATATAATATATTATATATATATATATATATACAGTGTTCGACACCTATACTTGTCGCCACGGCGAGTGGATTTATACCCCCTGGGCAAGTAATATTGGCCCACAGCACACGTTTGGTACTAGGTGCGAGTAGATTTTTTTTTGTGTGGTGAGTAATTTTTTGGGTTTTGTCAACCACTGTCTATTTATTATATATTATATATATCAATATATATATATATATATATATACATATCATACACACAGTAATACATCACACACATGATGAACTCAATTACAAATAATGTGTAGAGGATTATCAAAACCATACTGTCCTACAATAACACTTCTCATACAGGACAAATCTACATTACATGAATTTCCTTTAATAATCCTAACTGATCTTACAATCTACGATCAAATGACAAGAAAACCTCACCATCCAAATCCAGACAATGGCATTACATTGTGTAAAATTAGATAAAATCATGCTTTATTGTGAGTTTTTTATAAATTATTTTACAATTAGTAGAGTATTGTGTGAATTGTATTGTTGTTTTTTGAGGGAGGGTCGGGCTTAGCCTTGGTTTTTAAAGTTTTGTATGATTTTTCCCATGCTGGAATTGTCGCTCGGGCGTGAAGTAGTTTATGTTTTCATGTTCGGGACTGTGACTGTCATTGTTTAGGGATTGTTAAATAATGAATTTGGGGCTAATTGGATTTCTGTTTACTATGGGTTGTTAAAATAGTTTGACTGTTTTGAGTGTTTTTGTTTATTTTTGCTTGCAATGATATTTGAACATTCATTGCAGAATGTTTATAATGGTGATAGATTGTTATGCCCATCATTTAATACAATGTGTAAGGCAAGTGTATGGTTGGAAATGTGAGGTTTTTTTCCCCGTTGGCCCAGTTTGGATGATTTAGATTAAAATGCATTTAGTGATTATTAAACGGAATTCATAGGTATGTAGTGTGTCTTGTTTGGGAGAAGTGTTATTTGTAGCTGACAGTATTGTTTGTTTAAACCATTCTAACTTTATTGTATATTGGTTCTATCATGTGGTGTGTTAATATAACTGGATATTTATATATTATATCTCTTCTCTACAGCCTATACAGTTTGGGGCCCGCCCGGCTGGAAGTGATTTAATATCGTGGCGACCGCTCCCCTATTGGGGCCCCCAGCAGCCAACCGTTTTGTAACCGTGGATTTGAGTAGATTTTTTTTTGTTCGGCGAGTAGAATTTTTTTGTTGGAATTGGTCGACCACTGTGATATAATATATATAGATATATTATTTATATATATATGATTAACTTTTTAGTTTGCATGTGAAGCCCACTGTAACCATTCACCTGGTGAAGGGTTGGGGTACGGGCCACCTTGTGCTTAACCCTCTTAACTGTAAAACCTGTTGCGGTTACCTAGGTGTTTAAGTTATGTATCTTAAGTAATTTCCATCTTGGGACTTGTTTTTGGGGGCCAATGGTGTTTTTGGGTTGTCCAATGCATAGAGATGTAGATTACACATTCGTATGCTTGTAATTCCATAGTTTATTTGGGGCAAGTCTATTGGCTAAGTAAATGGTGGTAATTGGCGACACTTCGTAGTCGTCAGATCTCATATTTGGAATATCTAGTTTTGCTAATAAGATAATCTAAAAAACTGAAAATATTTGCACATTATTGTGTATGTAGGGTTGGGGGTGGGGTGTGTATGATTGATTATAGGCCCATGGTTTATTTTTTTTACATTCAGAGTTTGTTCCTGGTTTCCGGCTGAGTACCCTTCTGGGAGACCCAACCTGTGGTTCCTCGGGTACTCAACGGGTACCGTACTGTGTGGTTCCATGGGTGACACATGCGGGGATGAATGTGTGGTCCCACTTCTGTGGGGCACCGCCCGACCCCCATTAGTCTGGCCGGGGGATGAAGCTGTGTGTCTCCCACTTCTGTTGGGGGGGCAACCGCCACCACCGGTGCGGGGAATGATTATGATGTGGTCCCACTTTTCTGTGGGGGCACCGCGGACCCGTAGTGAGCACCGTGAGTTCCAGACCCCGTGGGAACCCCCGAGGCCCCAGACACCTGTGTGGTCTGACCGCGGGTGCTCCCAGACATCCTTGGGCCTACCGTGGGGACCCATGTGGCCCACGGTGACAAGGAGGAACCACCGGGGGCATGGTGCTGGCTGGGGTGAATCCACCACAGCCCTCAGCAAACCTGTTGAAACAGGGCGCTGCTGTACCCTGTGGTCTGTCCCAATTGCTCCGCCCATCCCACGGGTAACTCGCGTGGGCTTCGTATGATACCTTGGGGTTGTAAAAATAAATCATGTATTCTGGGGGGGGGCCACAGGGGGTGGGTAGGATTTTTATAAATAGACGATGTAAAGTTTATTGTGAGTCCATGTTGTTTTTATAGTGGTTTACTGCGGCGTGGGGGGGGGTTTCCCCAACGTTTATGTGGGTAGGCCTCCCTTTGTGGGTACTGGTAGGGTGTTAGGCCTCACAGGGGGGGGGGGGTTAGTGGTGGGAGGTATGTAGGCACCCGCGATGGTGGGTGAGGGTGGGTTAACCCGCCTTATGTAGCGTATAACCGCTAAGGTGATTAAGGTAGGGGACATTACTTTGGGATGTCTTTATTTTTGTTTCTTGTTTGTCAACGCGGAGGGGCCATGGCCAGGATGGGGGGGGGGGGGTGGGGAAATTGGTTTTGGGGTAGGGGTGAGGGGGTGGTTAAATCCTCACCAGTACATGATGCAAATCGGGTCCCTCCCCCCTCCCCACATTTACATACACTGACGCACAGAATAACCGGCAGGGAGCATTTACAACGACACACTCAGGGGAGGGGGCTTTATAAAAGTATCACAGTCAAGGAGGTGGGGTATTACCCACGCCCTCCCTCCCACAGTTACATAACTGTACTACAGCATTACAAGGCAGGGCGATTTATAAGTAGAACTTAGGGGGTCGAGGGGCTTAAACAGATTACACTGAGGCAGAGAGATTTAAACAGAAATTAGGGGGGAGGGGGCTTTACACAGAGTTACACTCAAGGCAGGGGAATACAGGGGATGTACTGTAACTGTATGTATCTTTATTGCATGCTCCAAAATGGTGTATATGTATAAATGTTTTTACAATTAGGGGGAAGATGTAACTCCTCGCTATTGTAAGGGTTGCTTTGGTTTTAAATTGTGTTTTTTGGTGGTACTTAACAGTAATATTTGGATGTGTTGTTTACTGATTGGTTTTAAATAGTTGGATTTTTTTGGAGTTATCTGTATTTGCCTTTGCAATGATATTGTTCACATTCATTTGCAGAAATGTATATGGTGCATAGATGTTATGAATCATAATCAATGAAACTGCATGATGGATTGGAATGTGAGGGTTTTCTTTGTCATTTTGATCATTTAGGATTGTAAGAATCATTAGGATTATTAAAGTGAAATTTCCATTGTAATGTAGTTGTGTCTGTATGGAGAAGTGTTATTTGTAGGACAGTCTGGTTTCATCATGTGTGTGTCGTATATCTGGATATAATGTATAGGGGTAATTGTTGATAGGATATAATCTCCCTGCCTTGTTTACTGAGTGCATGTACTGTGTATGTAAATGTGGGAGGGGGATCCGTGTAAATAACCACACCACACCTACTACCCACTACCCAAAAAATTTCACACACCAGCCAGCACAATAAAAAAATAAATTTGAAAATAAATAAATAACTCATGAAGATAAAACACAATATATACAGTAGATATATAATATTAATATATATTATATATCATATAATATACTAATTAATACATGAAGGATACAACAAATATATACAGTATATATATCTATATATATATTACTGTATATCTATTGTGTTTCATCTTAATGTATTTATTTATTATTTAAATGTATTTATTTAGTTGTGCTGCTGCTGTGTGTGGAATGTTTTGTTGTTAGTGGGTAGTAGTGTGGGTTGTGGTTATTTAGTACGGGATCCCCCTCCCCACATTTACCATACAGTACATGCACTCAGAAACACAGGCAGGAGTTAACACCACAATATGGGTGAGGGAAGGCTTACACAATTTATTCAAAGCAGGGAAGCTTAGCGACACAATGTGGGAGGTTTTTTTTACATAGATTACAGTCAAGCAGGAATTTAACCACACAATAAGGGGAGGGTTTTTTTACCACTATTGTCAGGCAGGGAAGTTTTAACATCACCATTGGGGAGGGGGTCTACAACAGGTTCAGTCAGGCTAGGGACGGTTTAACACCACCATTAAACAATACTGATTTAATGTTATTTACTTGTTTTTTCTGCCTTAAAACCCTTCATGGAAACAAAAAGAAAGAACATCGCCACAAACCCAAATATGTGAAGCACAGTTAATAAAAATGTAATTACAAATATTGGGGTTATAAAATCGGCGTACATCCAAAATTAAAGAATACATAGCATTTAGTTGGTATATAAACCCTTGTTTAGCACTCCAGGATTGTAGAAGGGGATCAGCTTCTTCCCATCCCCTGGCAGGAGCCCCTGTGGTGGTTGTGGGGCACAGGATCCCTTCATACCCTCTTGTCCACTGGAAGCTGCTTTCAAGGAGTTCTTAGCAGCAAGTCTGTCGTCAACTGCAGGTTCAGCCAACGCACTGAAACAAAGTCTCTCAGGCGGCAGTCATGCCTCTTCCAGGGTGTTCTTTTTCTTTTCTCTTATCTCCATCTCCGTTTGCAGCATGACACGGGCATTCAGAGCCGCTGGAGAATGCCTCAGCATACACCTTCCGCAATTGCATGCACCTGCACGGCGTGCCACGATGTCGCTCCGTCACGTGATGTACGGGGACGTCACAGTCCCGTGTGCAATAGGAGGAGCAGAATAAGAAAGTCTTCAGACTCTACGCGGCCGCAATAACCGTCATTCTCAACAAAAAAAAACCCAAAGGGATTGAATACACGATGCAGATTACAGGGGATAAGAAACAAAACATAATGGGCATAAAGTAAATTACATCCAAGCGTTTCGTACATCTAAGTCCCATCCCTGAAGAAGATAATAGATGGTACGAAACGCGTTGGATGTATTTAGGTTTATGCCAATTATTGTTTTTAATTATCCCCTGTATCTGCATCGTGTTATTCAATACCATTTGGTGTTTTTTTTGTTGTATGAAGGTTATGGCGCCGCTTGTTTGAGAGACCTGAAGACTTTCTTCTGTCCTTCTTATGCACGGGAACTGTGGACGTCAACCCCCGCTAACATCACGTGACGGAGCGAATCGGGCAGGCGTGCAGTGATGCATTGCGGAGTGTCTGCTAGGCCTCCCATCGGCTCTGAACTGCCCTGTTCCACTGACTGCAAATCGGAGGATTGTAAGAAAAGAAGAAAAACCCTTGTAAGAGGCATACTGCCGCCTGGAGACTTGTTTCAGTGAGTGCTTGAACCGCGTTGAGCAGACTGCTGTCTAAGGAAACTCCCTTGAAAGCAGCTCCAGCTGTCAAAGAGTTGTAATGAGGGATCCCTGTGCCCCACCAACCACCACAAGCAGGCCCTGCAGAGTAAAGCTGAATTCCCCTGTCTACAATGCCTGGAGTTGGTAACAAGTGTTATATACACTAAAGGCTTATGTATTCTTTATTTTGATGTACGCAGACGTTTACCCCAATATTATTGTAATACATTTTTATTACTTGCTTCACTATTGGCGTCTCGTGCGCGTTTTTCTTTTTGTTTCCATTCCTAGAGTGTGTGGGGTGCTGAGCCACCCCCATGTTTTTATAGCAGCAGACGCCCTTATCAACCACCACGGTTAATGATATAATTTTTATTAATCACTTATTCACTTGGGTATTTGTGTTTATAGTAGTCTATACTATGGGGTTTAGTCACTGCACTTTATTGTTATTAAGTAGGAGTAGATAGTAGCGCACAGTTTATTTTGTTTGTTAACCCATTCATTGGCCTTGCGGTATCAGCTATGGTATGAAGCAGCATTTCTGTATTTTAAAATATTGTGCAGGAGCAGGGGTCCTCTGATGCATACTTCGTGGCTCATAGACCCACTGCTCACTGTACAATATTATTAAAATAATCGAAAATGTGCTCGTTACCATAGCACATAGCCTCTAGGTAAGGAAGAGCTTTGTTATTTATATACAGATGTGTTTTATTATAGGTACATGTGCAGAGGGTACTCCGGAGCAGAAACGTTCTTTGTTTTAATGTCGGGGACCCCCTGCTCCCCCGAGATAAGGCCCTTTAGGGGTCCAGTATCCTTCCTGCTTTTTTACATGTCGCGGTCACGGTGATCGGGCCTTCATCAATGGAGGGCATACCGTCAACCTCATAACAGGGGGTGTGATTGGGGAGCGGGGGTCCCCGGACCTGAACCAACGCGGTTCAGCTCCGGAGGACCCCCTGCACATCTTACACTATGAATAAATCGATTTTAAATGTATTTATTATATCATTATTATTTATTATTTAGATTTTTTTTTTTTTTTGGGCGGACTGCTGTGTGTGGTTTTTTTTATTGTGGGTAGTGGGCGGTGGGTGAAGGGGTTTTTAGCCCCTAACGATGTTGTTTAGGGCTTCGGGGTTTGTCGGGGGGTACGCTGGGAGGGGTTAACCCATTTCATGACCGTAAGCGGTATTAATGCTACGCGCCGTGAAAGGGGTGGTTGCACCCGCAACCCCCCCAAGTCCTAACTCACCCACAAGGGCCAAACCCCCATTCACCACACCCCGCTACCCACAATAAAGCGGGCACGGTAGTAACCCCTTCATTGCCTTAGCGGCTTATCAGCTATGTAATGAAGCAGCCATTTCTGTATTTTTAATAATATTTCAGGAGCCAGAGGTCCCCTGAGCTTAATTTCTGGCGTCAGGGAAATCCCCTCACCTGTACAATATTATAAAAATCAGAAATGAGCTCTTTCGGTTACCATAGCACATAGCCGCCTTAATGTAGGAACAAGTGTTTATGTTATATATGTGTTTTTTATTATACTGTACATGTGCAGAAGTACTCCGCGACAGAAACGTTTTTCTTTTAAGGTCGGGGACCCCCTCTCCCGCAGATTCCAGCCCCTTTAGGGGGTGCCGGTATCCCTCTCGCTGTTTTACATGTACGCGTGTACGTGGATCGTGGACATGTTAAATGCAGAGGGATACCGGCATCTCATAAAGGGGGTGTATCCTCGGGGAGCAGGGGTCCCGGACCCTGAAACCAAACGCGGTTTCGTCTCCAGAGACCCCCTTGCACAATCTACTCATGAATTAAAAATGTATTTTAAATAATTTTTTAATTGTGCCGATGTTTGCGCAGGGTATCATCTATTTATTTTTTGGTTATTGAAGCTCGGCTAACACGGTACTGATACCTCTACAATTATATATATATATATATATAATTATGATTACTTGTGAGCACATTGAAATGTCTTAGACATTGTCTGAAACCTTGCTTTTCACTATTATCACCTGGCATACAGTACAGTACTTCAACTGCAGCAAGGGATTCTGGGAAATGACATGCAAATGTGCACACAGTATATATATATAGTTATACGTTACCGTTCCAAGGATTGGTAAACAAGAGACAGCACTCAATGTTGAAAATCAAAGTGTATTAGTGATAGCAAAAATACATCCAGAAACCCAACGTTTCGGTCCTACAGAATGGGACCTTCCTCAGGGGGAACCAAAAGGGAGAATGACACAGTTCACCACAATTTATACATCAACACTGAAAGTCAATTAACCAATCACCATCACCCAATTAAATTAACACAAGAAACCTGCAGCTCTGATGTCATATGTTGATTAAGCTTACATAAGATACCTCCATACTGTAATCACCCAGCTGTGTATTCATCCATTGTCATGGTTATCAAGGGTGTGAGCCTGATGATATGGCAGGGCAATAGGGAGAGATATCTAAAGAATTAAGGCATGGTGTGCCATACATAAGGTGAAACATTATAAAACCAGGGACATATATATCAAACACTGAAAGTCAATTAACCAATCACCATCACTCAATTAAAATAACACAAGAAACCTGCAGCTCTGATGTCATGTGTTGATAAGCTTACATAAGATACCTCCATACTGCTAATCACCCAGCTGTGTATGCATCCATTGTCATGGTTACCAATGGGTCTGAGCTCTGATTGATATGTCAGGGGCAGCAGGGAGAGGGTTTTTAAAAAGTTAAAGAGGTAGTGCCATACATAAGTGAAACATAATAAAACCAGGGACATATAGGTGTGGGGGAGTGTGGGGGAGTGGTGGGGATCATGATGGCATGTACTGACATAACTAGAGGGCAGAGCCAGACTATGTCATATGAACCATAAGTGCATATTGGATATATGAATATATATATAGTGTTTGACAAACCTATACATTTGCACACCCCGGGCGAGTGGATTTAATATTGTGGCGAGTTCCTATTGGCCCAAGCAGCACACGTGTGGTACTAGGTGGCGAGTAGATGTTTTTGTTCGGCGAGTAGATTTTTTGGTGATTCTGTTCAGCTGGTCCTGGCTGATTTGGAGGGTGGCTCCTCCTTCCCAGTTTTGAAGCTCACTCCCTCCCTCCCTTCCTCGCACTTTTAAATGGTTAAAAGCTCACTCCATTTCACCTCCACACTCATGGGAACCTGCATACAGTTTGATTGCGACAAATCTAATACAGAGTGCTTTTCCTGGTAATGTACAGGTTAATAAGAGCTTCAGTCAGACAGAACTATGCAACTAATTTTGACAGATTTATTATAAATCATTCTTCCTGGTAATGTACAGGTTATTAAGAATGTATTTTAGTGTTAGGACCCTTGAGATGCGGTCTGCCTTGGAGGGGCTCATGGGCTTACAACACTTTGGCCAAAGGGTTAAACTAAAAGACCATTTTATTCAAAAGATATATATATATATATATATTATATATCTATATATAGTATATATATATATATATATAGGCACTGTACCGTGTACCTGTGTTAATGGATGTAGCACTGAGCTCTGTCTGTGTTTCATGTTCTGTCTCTGGTTTTAAATATATATTGCCATGCTCAGTAGCACTCCTCTTTGACAACTATACGCATATATACATATATATTGTGGTAATTTTGGGGGTCCAATATGAGCTTATTGGGGTTCTGTATGTTTTGTATTTTGATGGTCTCTGGAAGGACACTGGATTTATTAGTGCTGAAATGCGAAATGGTCCGATGTATTTTTGTCCCAATTTAATGGTTGGAACCTTTAATCGTAGATTTCTTGTAGAAAGCCAGGCTTTATCCCCAAAGTGAAATTCTGGGGAGGGTTTGCGGTGTTGGTCTGTTGCTCTTTTATACCTAACTTGAGCCTCACAAAGTGTCTCTTTGAGGGTCTCCTGGATGTCTCGCAGAATCTCCATTTTCTCTGTAATTGCCGGAATGGGACCCGAAGATAGAAAACGAGGAATAAAGGTTGGATGAAATCCATAATTTCAGAAAAAAGGACTCTTCTGAGTCGATGAATGACGTGAGTTGTTGTATGAAAACTCGGCTAATGGTATAAAATCAATTCAGTCATCCTGGAGATTAGAAACAAAACATCGTAAGAATTGTTCCAATGTCTGATTTGTCCTTTCGATCTGGCCATTGGATTGTGGAGGATAGCCAGATGATAAATTTAAACGAATTCCTAGAGAGGAACAGAAAGTCCTCCAAAATTATGAAGTGAATTGTACCCCTCTATCAGATATGATCTCATCTGGAGCCCCGTGAATCCGAAACCCCTCTTTCACAATCAACTTGGCTGTCTGATCGGCTGAAGGAAGATTCTGTGCTGCAATGAAATGAGCCATTTTTGTAAGTCGGTCCACTACTACCAGAATGGTATTATGTCCACTTGATCGGGGCAGGTCAACAATAAAATCCATTGAAATGGACCCCCAAGGACGAGTAGGAACCGGAAGAGACTGCAGCAAACCCAGAGGTGATGCTTAAGGAGTCTTGGTCCTAGCACAGGTCTCACAGGAGAGGACATAGTCTTTAACATCTTGTGCCAATTTAGGCCACCAAAAAGAGCGGGACAACAGTTCCTGTTTCTTGAGGACACCTGGGTGGCCAGCAGGTCAGGTGTCGTGTATTAATTGGAGCACCTCTAATCTTACCTCCTTAGGGATGAACAGACGTCCTTATAGTTCCACAGACCATCACATAGAAATAGTTCCACTTCCGGAGGAGGGTTTTTAAGAAAAGAGTCATTTGAGTAGGCTCCCTTTATTCGCGTGAGGAGATCAGCGGAGAATGTGATGCCCAAAAAAATTATTTTTGGTAGAATAGTTTCTTCTTGCTCTTTATCTGAACCAGGATTTGGCAATGACTGTGACAAGGCGTCAGCTTTCCCATTCTTGGTGCCAGGGCCGTATGAGATGTGGAACTGAAATCTTGCGAAGAAGAGAGCCCACCTGGCATGTCACGCAGACAGTCTCTTTGCTGATCGAATGAATTCTACATTCCAGTGATCCGTAAAGACCGTAACCGGGTGATTGGCCCCCTCAAGTAAATGTCTCCACTCAGAGAATGCGGCTTCTATAACCAAGAGTTCTTTTTTTCCGATATCATAGTTTATTTCAGCTGTTGACATTTGGTACGAATAAAAGGCACATGGATGAAGGAGCATCTTGGGTCAATTCTTTGTGACAGAATGGCACCAACAGCGGAGTCGGATGCATCCGCTTCCAAAATAAATGGTAGTTCTGGATTTGGATGGATGAGGATAGGGGCAGATGTGAAGAGTGACTTCAATTGTTCAAATGCTGCATCCGCTTCAGGAGACCATTTGAAGGGGAATTCTTTCTGTGTGAGTCGGGTAATTGGGGCAATAATGCCAGAGAAATTTTTAGTAAAACGTCTATAGAAATTGGCAAAGCCCACAAATCTCTGAATGTCTTTCTCATTTTGAGGGATTGGCCATTCCACCACGACTTGAATCTTGCCTGGGTCCATACTCAAACCCTCAGGAGAGATGACATAACCATGAAATTGCATGCTGGTCTTTTCAAATTTGCATTTTTCTCATTTAATGTACAATTTGTGCTTACGGAGATGCTCAAGGACAATTCGGACATGTTTCTGGTGATCCATGATATTCTCTGAGAAGACTAGGATGTCATCCAGGTATGCCACTATGAATTGGTCCAATTACTCTCAGGGGACCTCATTGATTAAATGCTGGAAGGTAGCAGGGGCATTACAGAGTACAAAGGGCATCACTAGGTATTCATAGTGCCCATAACGGGTTTGGAAGTCTGTCTTCCATTCATTACCGGGTCGAATGTGGACCAAATTATACGCTCCTCTGAGATCTAATTTGGTAAAGATCTTGGCTGACCGAATTCTTTCCAATAGTTTGGGAATCAGAGGTAACGGGTACCTGTTCTTCACAGTAATTTTATTTAGTTCCCGATAGTCAATGCAGGGGTGTAGAGAACCGTCTTTCTTTCCCACGAAGAAGAGCGCAGCGCCTGCTGGAGAGGTAGAGGGTCAGATAAAACCCTTCGACAGGTTCTCCTGTAGGTAGTCATTGAGGACCTTCAATTCCAGATCTGAGAGGGAATAGATTCTTCCAAACGGAATGGCAGCATCCGGTAATAATTCAATGGGACAGGAAACAAGCAGATATCGGCAACGAGGAGACTGGAACAGGATGATAACAATAGCTAGCACAGCAGTAAACACAGGAACCTAGAAAGAGTTGTGGAAATAGTATAAACAGGCAAGGGAGGAACAGGAAAGGGAGGTTTATATATGCAGGCTGAGAGGTAGAGCACAGGTGCAGAGGTGTCAGGTTTCAGGGTCTGGAATGTTCCTTAGTTTAGCAGCAGCAATCCCAGTGGAGAAGTATATGCACGGCAGGCTAGAACAAGACATTGAGAGAGCGGCAGCAATCCCGGTGGCCAAACATGGGTACGCAGACTAGAATATGACAGTCGCACATGTTTTTCAGGGGTGTGCAAATCATTTTACAGGCACAATCCCTGCCCCCATATTGTTTACAATCTATGCATGTGTCCTGAAGCAATGGGAGATAAAGTGACTTATCTACAGTATGGTAACAAGGAGCTGTTACAGGGATTTAAACTGGGCTTCTTTGCTTCAATATCAGTGTTATTGTTGTCAGGGTCCGTATCTTTACTCACTGATCAAATTATTCAGTTAATTTAATGAACTTTATTTACCAACAGAAGTCTTTCAATAAGACACCTTAAAACTCAATCCCTTAATTGGGCTTTACGGTGTTGTCACAGGAGACCAGACGATTTACATCGAAATCAATCAATACACAGAAGGTTATTAAATTAGTTTTATTCTGGCTTGAGCCAACAGAGAGCAACACAGATGCTTAACACAGTCACAATTTATCAAGAAAGGGGATTACGGGGATTTCCTAGCTGACTAAGTGCTGGGTGCCGCTGGAGTAAGCTTGCCCAGGATGCCTCCACGATCCATCCGTCTCATTATATCCCAGTAACTCGGGATCACCTTAGTATTTTCAGTTAGTCTCTTGACACCTAGATAAACTACGAATGACTGTGGAACTCTTAGTGGCATCAGTTTATATAGGATCCCTCCATGTGAAAGCAGGCAAAACCGAGTGCCAACCAATCAGCATAGATATTGTTATCTCTGAGCAAATCAGAGACCAAGCGATTGCCTGAGATGTGGAGAGAACATTGGGGTGTACTGCTTCCCCAATTAACCAGTGCTACAGAGCTGATTTCCACCTGAATGATAAAAATGTGTTGCTTCATACGGAAGAACAAACTGTATACAGGAGCATATAAATAAATAAACCCCTAGTTGGAATGTGGTTCTGGCGGTGACTATGAAGGGTTGTCTGGGAGAGGTCCTGAAACCCACCCAGACCCCATACAAGTCCCGCTGCTATATGAGCCACAATACCTGGGGATGCTCCAAAGGTAATAAATGAATTAACTCACACGTGTCTTCACAGTTCATCCGGCTTTATCTTGGTTCTTGCGTGCACCAGGCTGTATGAAAGTACAGACAGGGAATCCTCACCGGGGAGGAAAAAACAGCGGGCACGGCCACGCAACAAATAGCAGAGGCTGGGCTGGGCATAGAAAATTCTTTATTGCATCATGGAAGTTAAAAAATTGAGAGGGGAAGGCACCCCCCCGCAACTCTTACGCGTTTCACCCTGAGGGTTTTTTCAAAGAGTGAGGATTACTTGCTGCCATACATCCTAAAGTAGTGGATTCACCCGGAAGTGACGTCATTCTCCCGGTGCCTGCTCAACCTCCCATGGTGTAAGAAGGGGGTCTGCACACCTGGTGAGAATGAACGCACCCGTGATGATTCACTGCTGGAAGCAAAGGCACTAATGGCAAATATAAAAACAGACATTTATTATCAATTACATAACTAATTAACACTATAAACTATAATCGCATGAACCTTAGAGGGAGGTAGGTTAACAATATTATATGCTAAGGGAGACATGATTAACCTCTACCTACTAAGGAAGCGAAGAAAATACAAAAGAAAAATGTATAAAACTATTGCAAAAAAGATGCAATGATTAGTTAAAACCAAGTAATAGCAGGGGGATGAAATGTATAGAACAACAAATCTCATAAATGTTTCTGTCAAATAATTAAATATCACATATAATTTTAAGGTTCTATATCGACTATAGATCAACTCAAAAATTCATGTATTTAAACACAAGTGTAGTTGAACAATTTGAACAGCATATATATATACATGTACCCAACATAACTTAATTGCTAGTTATCTAATGATCTTAAACTGTACTTGAAATATTTCATATTCAATTTTAAAACAGTTTTTTGTCGTTATTACAGATTCAATGAGATTATTCCAAAGAGAAACGAAAAATAATGATCAATAAAAAATAGTAATATACAACAATATGGGTTTTGTTTCTTCTTTCAATGTCCAATGGGTTAAACATATTGACCCAAAATCAAAAAATCAAATTGTATCTACATATGTATGTTAACCAGTGTTTAGCTATCCATGCTTTGAAGACAGAACCACTAGAAGAATGTATCCAATTTGTATCTAAGTTATAACATTTTAACATTAGTTTATAAGGATTATGACCTTATGTTAGTATGTTGGTAAATTGCTCTTAATAAGTTTTTACTTTGTGTAAGAGCTGCATTTTGCAGAGATGGAATAAACTTATATATACATTTGATCAGGGATGAATAATGATCTTGAACTACAAATATCATAGCGAAGTCAAAATATCATAGCAAAGTCAAAATAACAGTAGTGGTATACAGAGATAGCAGAACAGAGAATGCCTGGAGGAAGACACCATAGGGAGATACTTTAAAGAAAATGCTTTATCTCCCAGTCTACATTAATTCCTTTTGGTGACATGGTGTCCATTGTAAATATCCAGAACATTTCCCTTTGATTAAGGATGTTCTGTCGGTTACCTCATCGAATTGAAAGTGGGATATGATCTATCCCACTAAAAGTAAACAGATCTAAATTGCCCATTGGGCATTCTATAAAGTGTCTAGCTACCGGCAATCTCTGGTCTCTATTTTTTATACTTCTAATATGCTCCATTATATGATTTTTTAATGGGCGTATTGTTCTTCCTATGTAGCTCTTTCCGCAATCACATGTTAAAATGTAGATTACAAAGTTGATATTACATGTAATGAAGCTCTTGATCTTTATTTTATCTTTGTTGACTTTAGATTGTATTGCTTTAATGGGTTTTGCAAAGGTACATACCTTGCAGAAACCACATTTAAAGAAACCTGTGGGTGAAGTCAAACCTCTGTTTTTTTGCAAGGGATTAGCATACATGCTTGGTGAAACATAGCCTGACAAGGTCTTTGCTTTCTTAAAAACAAATTTGGGCAGGTTTTCAATGTATGGTTTTAACTTGTTGTCCAGACTTAAGACATCCCAATGTCTAGCCACAATAGTACGGATTGAGTTTGCTTGTCTGCTGTGCTGAGTGACAAAATATAAAGGTGTTTTACCAATACTTTCTTTGTTTTTTTTACGTTTTTTCAATAATTCTGTACGTGGGGTATGATAAGCATATTCAAAAGCCTTCTGGAGATCACGCTCATTGTATCCCCTAAATCGGAACCTAGAGGCCAATATCTTAGATTGTTCTATGAAATGATCTTCTTCTGAACATATACGTCTAAGTCTTAAAAATTGTGCTTTTGGAATGCCTCTAATTAAAGGCTTTGGGTGACCACTATTTGCTTTTAAGAATGTATTTCTTGAATTAATTTTCCTAAATATGTCTGATTATATACACTGATTAGAGTCAATATATAATAGCAAGTCCAGATATTCAATTTTTTGAGCTACGTAAGTGAATGTAAAATGTAAATTATAATCATTATTATTTATATGGTCCACAAACTCCGTCAGTGACCTTGTGTCACCTTCCCAAATCATAAACAGGGAAAAGGGAGACCAAAAGCGCACCAGCAAAAAAGAACGCTGTGACGTTCGAAACGCATTGGATGGGTCTGTTGTCACATTAAAGTGCCCTTTTAATCATTTTTTGTTTTGGGTCCTTCCTGCTCCATTTTTGCTGGTGCGCGTTTGGTCTCCCTTTTCCCTGTATTGCATTGAGTAGCTGCACAGCTTGCCTACCTACCCTACCAGGATGTGAGTATTTGCATATTTTTCAGGGGAACCTGCCAATGAGACTGATGGTGAGTGGGTTGCACCACATACCACCTGTCTTCAGGAGGAAAGTACCCATAATATCACACAATAGGTACTATATCAATTGTTAGTACCCTGGTTAAGTGAACTACAAAACTAACTAATTAACTCTCTACCGGCGCTAGATCCAAATGGTGAACTGGTTGGTGTATTAACAATATTGTGATTGCAATATGATGGAATATGCAGCCAAGGGGGCAAAATACAATGGATTGTTCCAATCCAACACAAAATACAAATACAAAGAATGTCCCCGGCGCAAAGTGTAGTGATGATCTTTACAGTACCATGTCAAAAGACAGTCCTGGTTGAATTGTCAGTCCCAATGGTTTAGAGTGTCATCACAATGTGGGGTGGGTTTTTTCTCTAGGCGTAGTTCCTTTAGGACGTCTGTAAAATACAGATAGAGAAAACACCATTGCGCAGTATATAGACTCAATTGTCCCAACCTGAAGAGGAATATCCTACTTACAGTACAGTGATATTTCTTGTTCTTTTCGTTGGAGAGAATCTGTTCTTGGGCTCTCTTCCTCCACCTTGATCTCCTACGGACCCCTCGTGGTTTTTTCAGGTGGTCTCTTCAACTCGGTCTGCGTTCTCCCAGAGGCAGCATACACACCGCAACAGCCGTAGTGGAGAAATTGAAGACAGCCTAGGTGCTACTCCGCAATTTATTAAACAATGTTAAAAAGCAGCAGTCTAACACTCACATTATGCGAGGCAAACATGCGCTCAAGGATGCCATCCGCACTTGTCTCTCACAGCGGTGGTGTTGTTCCACGCGGTCGCGCCGCCGACCGATGACGTCATGGCGCGCGCCCGATTTCCCCACACCACGAGATTGCAACGCAGGTGACGATGGCAACGTTCCACTGTACTCGGCTTCCCCTCCCTACCCTACGCGTTTCGTGACGCTACGTCACTTCCTCAGGGGATGAAGGGTCCAGTACAAACTGTCCTTAAGTACATTGCACTAAAACTTGTATCTGCCCACAAATGCGTGATCAATTCACCTAACTGGGTAGTTGCCAGGACTGGACAGCTCAATTAGTAATTCGCTGTTGGTCAGCCAGTCTTTACCACTACTCTACCAGTGAATGTCAACATATAATGAATAAACACGATAAAACATGAAATTAATAAATAAACACTTTCATATAATATATTGCATAAGCATATTATAACATGGATTATGATACAAATTCAATAAAAATAATAACTGATTTGGAGAAAGATAAAATAGGCAAATTCAGGGGTCTTTTAAAAAGGATGCCAGATCAAAATCAATATTTAGACCCATTGGGGACAGGGTTTTCAGGACATATATCCAGTAGCTTTATCTTTTGGACAACATGCCCAACCTGTCTCCCCCACACCAATTCGGTTTTAGGTGTTCGATACCCATACATATAAGGCCATCAGGACTCTGATTATGCACAATTTTGAAATGATTAGAAACGCTGTGCGTCTCGAGGCGTCTCGAGGCCTCTCTTGATGTTGTATATGTGCTCGGCAAATCGCCTCTTGAGAGGTCTCCCTGTGTGCCCTATGTACTGTAGCCCACATGGGCATTGCAGTAAATAAACACAATAATCCGTTTTGCAGTTAATAAAGGTTGTTTCAAACTAATAATACAATAAACCCCCACCGCGTCTCGACAGTTGTTGTTGATTTAAATGATTTCCCCTTAACACTATTTTTGCATCCAATACATTTGGAGCATGTATAGTACCCTTTGAGGTTACTTAGCCATGTGACATGGCGGTCTCTAAGACCATCAAAGGGACAGCTTGGTGATAGCCGGGACTTCAGATTCTTTGCCCTTCTGTAGACTATCTGAGGTTTTTCTGGGATAATTTCTTTAAGAACAGGGTCCCTTTGTAGTATGCCCCAATGCTTCCTAAGAACTTTTGTTATAGTGGGGGCCAAACCACTGTACTGGGTTACAAAAAATGGAAATGGGTTACTTTTCTTTATAGCAGTTGTGGTTGGATCTTTACTTATAATATTTTTTCTGTCTAATTTATTAACTTCAGAAATGGCATCACTCATTTTGTATTCCCTCTCCAGGAACCTATCCCTAAGGTCATTGACCTGCTGCTGATATACTTTTTCATTTGAGCAGTTTCGCTTGACCCTTAGTGCTTGCCCCTTAGGGATGTTCCGCAGCCAATTTGGGTGATGATGGCTTGATGCCAATAAATACGTATTGGCATCTACATCCTTATTGTACGTTTTGGTTTGAATAGTGTCGTTCTCTATATATAGAGATAGGTCGAGGAAGTTGATGATGGTGTTGCTTGATTAATGTAAATCTCCGTTCAGTTCATTGATATTTGATATACTTCATCAACTGCAATACCACATTCGTAGTTACATCTTATTGAACTGCGGATGTGGTAAGCAATATGTGGGCCGCACCACACGCGCCCGCAAAGTACGTTAAGGGAACATATGGGACTCATCAAAAAAGGTGATTTTAATCACCCGGTATCACCCACTTTCACCAACTGCCCCAAGGTAGTATTGTTCCCTTCCATAATATGGAATAGAACATGTACCCATGCCAGTCAGGGGAGGCAATAGGAATTGGAGCTCTTGGATAAAGAGAGCTTTATTGGATTTTTTACGCTAAATACCAGAGTTCCCTAGGCCTGAACTCAAGGACTGGGACTAACACCTTTTTTACATTAATCAATAAAATGATAAATGTGGTCTATCCACATATGAGTTTGGGATTAAACTATACATACATACCATACAGGGGCAATAAGGAAATTGTTTCCTATTCAAGTGTCCACATTTACATCTAAATATGTCAAATATCCATGTTAGATTTGTCATATATCAGTGCATATTATACTCCTGCAGGTACTCACCATGTCTTAAAGTTAATTGACATTTAAATTTAATATTTGCAGCATTGTTATTGCAAAAAATATATCATTTAAGGTAAGATATAAAGTAATATATGTCAATCAAAAACGCTTCCAAATGCAACAATATTGTACTCTTTCATAAATAAACGGTTTGGAATCTGAAATATACAATAAATATAGTGTATAGTCAAAATCAATCCATGACTTAGATATATACACTTTACAATCTGGATCCATCCGCTTTATAGGTATGTCTTCTGAAATTTTTTTTTAATATAAATGTACACATGTATGTCTCTTCTAACTATTTTTCCTTAATTTTCTGTCAATAGCACTGGGTTTGTTAGTGTTTTTTACTATCAGAAGACATGCCTGGTACTCGCGTCGATTTTAATGTTAAAATTTTGTTTAATAAAGTTTTCATAATTGAGTTTTTTTTCTGTATTCCCTTGGTCGCGCGCTGACATCATCACGCCGACTCTCTCCTGAGAGTTTCAGGAAGTGTTTGGCAGTGAATTTTGGGCGCGGCTTCTGGGACTACAAAAACGGCAGGGTGTAGGTAGTCTGTAAAGTCACCTTGATAGAGAAAATAGCGCTCTAAACGCAGTTGGTGGGGGGTCGGCGACACCCCACAATGTTTGTTGTTAATCTGTTTGTAGTATCCATTAACTTTGTTTGGGAACATAGCTTCTCTTTTATAATCTTATTTGCTGATCCTGTGTGGCTGCCAGTGCCTGCTTTTTCCCATCTGCAAGCAAACTTTCTCAAAAAATAATAACGTATGAGCACTACATCTCTATGTGCACGTTTTGGTTTGAATAGTGTCGTCCTCTAATAGAATACGATATTCAGAGATTCTGAGGAAGTGATGCATGGTGTTTGCTTTTGATTAAAGTGTACAATCTCAGGTTCAGATTCTGTGAATATGTAGATATTGTTGGATGGCCTCACAACTCATCCATGGGGCCCTTCCACGACAACCACCAGCACCATGCGATGTCAGGTCATCTTCGCATAGCACCGGTTTGCCCAAATGGTTGGAGGATCCAAAATTGGTCCCTCCCATATGGACTAGCATCAACAAGTTACATAACTGGTGGGCAAATCCCTGTGGCCCACTGCCGGCATGTCCTGGGAGGAAAAGTCACACCCTCTGACACAAAATAATGTGGTGGGTTCAGGATGAACTTATGCTCATCCAATGATGAACACTGCCTGTAGTTTTCTGCGAATCTACAGTAATTATCATTTTTGCCAACAAACCCTCCGATTGCCTCCAGTCCCCCAGTCGTGGTCTATTATTGTTAGAATGAACTACTTCGCATGTTACCCAACAGTAATTTTTCAGCCCACGTTAAACTCCTGTATGTGTCGTGAGTACATCGACGTGGTCCTCGCACAATAGATGGGACCTGTTTTCATATTTCTGTAACAAAAATCTAAAACTGCGATAGATTCGAGGGAGGGAACCTTATTCAGATATTATTGGTCTTCCTGGGGGCCTATCTAGATTGGTATTATGATCTCGGGATGAAATAACAGACGGGAATCCCCTTGGATTGTTCTATAGTGATGAATTCCATCCCAGTTCTTGTTGGTAATTATTTCATCTCGGAATCCCTGATCTAATGTACTCAACAACTCCTCTTTGAAAAGATCCGTTAGGTGTCCCTCCGTTTCTGGTAAATGTGGTTTGGGTCACTTCAAATTTCTTGATGACTCCTCCGTATAGTAAGAGAGTTCATCACAACCACCACCCCTCCCCTTTGTCTGTCCGCCTTGATTACACTCTTTTTATTGTCCTCAAGGGATTGTTATGGCTGCTTTTGATTATTGTACATCGATGACGTGCTTGTGTCTGGAAGGGCCAATTGGATAGTCTTGGGCTTCAACAATCTCTAAATATCAATGAACTGAACCTGAGATTACTTTATCAAGCAACACCATCATCAACTTCCTCGACCTATCTCCTATATCGATAACGACACTATTCAAACCAAAACGTAACAATAAGGTATGTAATGCCAATCGTATTTATTGGCATCAAGCATCATCACCAAAGTCTCCAGATTGAGATATTATAACTGACTGTAGAAACCTGGAGCGAACTCAGGGTAATTCCATAATGGGTGGTTGCAATGGAATTGTTTTGTCGTGAGGGATGCCCGTAAACTTTCGGCAACTCCCAGAGTGTGACCCATGAGTTGGTCACCGAAGGAGAGCCGGCACTTGCGGTAAATTTCATGCAGCTGTTTTAGGTAAAAGTAACCACATTAACTGCTCATCCCAGAGGTGTCACACGCAGCATTTTCTATTTCCAGATTCCAATTTCCATCCATCCCCTCCACCACAGCTCTTTAACTTAACTTTGGTTCTGATTGGCCATTGGTACAATCTGATCTTAATTGTGCCGACTTTGCAATAATATACGCGAGGCAGGTACTGCTCATAAGAAAGGGAGAAAGGGCCGCCCGCCACCCACAGATCTTTTCGATATTTTTAATTAACATTACGCTCTTCGGTTTTTTACCCCCCAGATAAATTTGGAGGATTTCATTTCAGATTGAAGTGAGTGCACAGGCCCCCCCAACTGAGTGGCACTGGAAAGATTTGGAAGAGTAGACCAAATATAAAAACGGAAGAAATACACGGGTGAGAGGTTCATTTTGACACTACTGGATGCGTCCAATCCACGGAATAGATATCCTTTTTGCATGTCCCCTTCCGTAAATTCGATTTAAGGTCCGAATCAACAGGTTGGGGGTAAATTTGGCATTGTACAACACTCTTTTTAAGTCTTTTTTACAGGTTTTTTTTGATGTATTTGGTTTTGGTTGCCATTTTAAATTTGAAATTCATTTTAAGTAATTTCTCCTGTGTCTACTGCGGGTCTGATTGTTGTGAGGTTCTTCCAACTTTGGTTGACATTGATCTTTGAAGCCGGAAGGACCTTAGAGAATCGATCTCTGTAGGTCTAAGAGGTTTTGTAGGACGGTAAGAGGGGGTTTTTTGTGATAATCAAGAGGAATTCATCCGCATACCAGTGCCGCTTATTTATATTGGTCTGGGAGTATGTGCGTTTAAATAAATTAAAAGAGATATAACCCTGAGATGTCTGGGTTTCCTCTTGATTTGTGCCGGCCCCAGTAGTGGGTTCGATACTAAGGGGCAAATAAAGCAGTGGATATGGGCAAGCCCTGCCTCGTGCCACCTTTATTTGGAATGGCAGAGAGGGTAAGCCTCGGTGGATGACCCCCTGGCGGAGTGTGGGGTTAGAGTACAAACACAAAACAGCGATAGAATCGCCCACTCCCACGATCTCCAAAGCCAAATTTCCGCAGTCCGTCAATAACAGCGTCTCTTTTAACTATGCATAGTTAGAGATAGAACAATGTGCTCACATTGTGCTGTAATGTGTGCTTCTATGGAGAGGAGAACACTGGGTATTAAGGCAATCATATATTGTGGACTCAGAACTCAGTCCCAATAAAGAGGGGGTCGGGCATCAAGACCGCCCCTGAAGTGGGTTGGGGAAGCCAGCCCTAAGGACACAAAACCCCTCCTTCTCCTTCTCCTTCACCTGCACCTCATGGGATAAGGGGATAAAAACAGCCCCTCTTAGTCTACTTCGACTCCCTTGTTAGCCTCTCCAGAAAATCTCCCTTCAATCCAAAAAATGCTTGCCGCCCGTGTGGTTCAAATGCATAGATGTGGTTGTGTAGCGCGCACAAGCAGCATCCGAAAAAACAGGCAGGTCTGGCGAAACTTTCTTTCTTAAAGCAAGGCATAAAAAGAGGGTGCAACCCTTAAAACGGCTTTGCGTGCAAAGCACATTTGTCAAATGCCTTACACGATATAACGCCCACTTAAATCAGGAGATCGCTCACGGCACCTCTCCGAGATGGCGATGTTGACCCGTCATTCAATCCAGACCGCTATTAACCAATGAACAACCATACCTTACCCTGTGCATACCCTGCGCAATCGCCGCTAGCGACGCTATCGAAAGGCCTGCACACAACAATCACGGCAAAAACCACCTGTCTCACTGCATTTTGCGTGTATCTCAGCTGGTATAAGACACAAGACCAGCAAAGACCAACCGCTATCAGGAATAGACCCCCTTGCGCTTAAAACCGGGGCATCATATCCGGACCCCTCCGCCCCGCGCATGTGCGCCAACAAGGTGGGCTAATCATCAAAATGCCTTCCCTATTGATAGACCAATGCATGACCACGTACAATCCATGCCCCGCCCAAAAATAACTAATCGGCATATACTCACATACATCGTACAATACTCACATAACAGAATCGGTCCCAAAAACCAAAGGATAGTGCAATAACCAATTAATACATACATATATAACAGGCGATCTCTTTTCTATGTCTACCTATTCTATGCTACACATACTGGAACTAAACTGGATATCTAAGTACTTGCGATGAGTTCTTGGACATCAATGTAACCATATATCACAAACACATGAAATATACATTTTTATTTATCTATAATAAAACTAACTAACTCATCATAGGAGACCTTAAAATAAAAGTATACTGCTATACGATGAGGGCGACATATGACCTTAAATAAAAAGTATAACTGCTATACTCACTGTAAAAGGCAAATGTGTCTCCCTAGGTACGTGATGAATGATCATCATTGTGCGAAATAATCAGTACTGATATTAATATTTAGTATCTTAAATGTTTGGGGGAGAACCCAAGTTAGTGTAAACAAACATGAGTGACAATATATAACATCTATATCTCCGTAATTAGGTAGTCATTATATCTCTACATATACATGAGGGGCTTAGTATGAATTATTATGCTATGAGGTAACACCATATAGATCACTGGCCTTGGTTGTTTTATATATTCGTTGCCTATTCTTCTGAGCAATGATTTTTTGTCATATTGGATTTTATGGGTCATCTAGTATAAGTAATACCATCTTTTAAATTCATATCTCCATCCTGATCAAATTTTTATTCACAAAAGAATACTAAATTTTATCCTAAGTCACTTTTGCAGTTATTTTAAAGAAGAAGAAGATCTCACATATAATATTTTCAATATATCGAGATGTGAAATAAGTTTACATTTCAATATACTCAAGATATCTGAGAGATCAGGGCTCGCTTCCCCATGATGACATTAGTCAGATTTTAATATAATATACCATATTCCCATTAGTATACTCAAAACAATTTTTATATACAGATGTGGACAACTACCCATCTCTGCCACTCACTTAATTTTAAAAGAATGGTTTATTGTCCTACCGATCCACATTAAGTCGCCTCCCTCCGGGAACCTTGTCTGAGGTAAAGATTCCAGAATGACTCTCTACTATCTCTACAATTCAGAGTATTAAGAATATCGACCCCCGTCCTCTTCTGTTTTTTTTGACTTTCTCTTCTCCCGTAGAACCCCTGAACATGAAAAGTTCCTAAGGCTTGCCCTTAACTGCATATCGTAAAGTGCTTGATACATACAGGAGGTTTCCAGATCCCCTTTAACGAATTAGTCTACAATTGGTCTTGCATTCTGTATTTTCAGACGCTCTCGTAGTTTCACCAACATAAATCTCGTCCCACACGCCACAACTAATTAGGTATAACACTACAAAGTTTGGTATTTCAATACTATAGCTCCCCAATGTTATAAGTTATTTTAATGTGGACTGTGGGAAAAGAAATGTTGCGAGGCCTCAAAATGAACTACACATGTGTCAGGCTATTGCATCTATAGGAGCCTTGGTCATGAACCTCGGTCAGGATCATCACTACCACCAACCTTGTGTGGATTATGAACACTTTGTGAAATGAAATGCGGCTAGTGTCTTTTGGCTCGCTGTAGACACATTCTGGTTTCTGCCCGAGTTCGTTCGACGTCGCCATTTAGAATGGGATCCAGTCGTAATTAATTCCCAATTTTGTTAATGATCTCTCGAACCTGGCAACTTGACTATTAAATTGAGAATAAATTGGGGCACCCTTTCCAACTTGGGGAATTGAGTTCTTCCCCCTTTTTTCGTTCCTCACCTGACCCAGGGGCAATTAGTTTTTCTATCATTTTTCATTACCTCTTTGTAGCATTTGTTTGGAGGGTCTCCTTATCATAACCCTCTTTCGATGAAACTTTTTAGTCAGCACTGCACTCAGACTGGGGCCCTGAAATCACTCATGAGAGCAATTCCTTTCGTAGTTCTGAGTACTGACCTTGGGTATTTCCTTTGGCCACTGAATCTGGGGGTGGCGCTTTCCGCTCTTTCAGAAATGACTTCTTTTCCGAGTTCGTTTTTGTGTATACCTCCGATTTATTGTATTTTCTAGATCTATATAAAATAGAATGTCCACGGTGCTGATAAATGTTGTGCATGGATAAGATTTTATGTGAAGTGAATATCTATGTGTTTGTTATATATGAATTGAAAAATTCTAATAGTGTTTCTGTGCTCCCGTCCAATAAGAATAAGGTCATCAGAGGAAACGGGCCTATAGAAATAATGTGGTGTCTAAATAATTAAACAGATTTTGGTGCTAGGCTAATATATACAATGAAAGTGTGCTCCCACCACCCCACCCCATAAAAACAAGTTGGCATAGGAGGGGGGCAAAATTGCCCCATTGCCGTCCCCCCCGAAGTTGCAAATAATATGAGGGGGCCATCCTATCCTATCGAAAGCTTTTTCTGTCATCCAGCTTAACAACATGCTTTGTGAGTTGCCTTACTCTTCTGCCAACTCCAACATATTCATATCGTTCGCCGTATATCCGCTGCTTGCCGGCCCTTGATAATCCAACAAATCCAACCACTTGATCGTGGTGTATAAGTCTGGGTAACGATGAGACTAAGTCTATTTGCCAATAATTTAGCGAAGAATTTCAGGTCAGTGGTAATTAAATGATATAGTATCAGGCCGGGTAACTTTTGCATTCTAGCGGTCTTTCCCAGTTTTAAGGAATTAGTGATATTAGACGCCTTTAAACCATCCTCCTTGGGGATGTGGGGGCTCCCTCCCTCCCCCCGCTAAATAGCGTTAACATGTGGATCACCTTGCTTGGGGGGGCAAGCAAACTTTACAAATTTTCTTTATAGTAAATGCCACCCCTGCGATCCACCAGGTCCCACAGGGGCCTTTGATGTCTTCAGTTCTTAATGGCCTAGATAGTTCTTCCATAGTGAAGTCATCATTTAAAGCTGCTCTATCAGTGTTTCCGTCATCTCCCGAGTTCCGGCGCTTGGCTAAGAAATCTCTTATGGGCAAAAAAAAAAAAAAACCGTCTCGTTGTAGAGTTTGGTGCCACTTTTTTTTTTTTCTTTTTCCTCAATATTCCAATTTCATTTGTCAACATCACTTTTTTGGTTTTTTTTTTTCACACTGTTTTTCATTCCTTTTTTTCATTTTTCATTCAATCAAACTTTTCAACAAACTATTCATTTTTCACAACGTTATACAGTGTTCTTAATGCATAAAAGGAAGCCGAATTCGTTTACAATTTTCCTGTTTCTGGGCTTAGAACGTGGGTTGGCTACCAGATTTTAAAGCGGAGAGCTTTTGGATGTTTATACTTATTCTTGTTGCCTGTCCTTTAGGCATGCGGGCTAAGCAGTGTATCCCATCCCCCTTCGGAGTCATCCAATCCCGGCCGGCAATCCATGGCCCTGTTTCGCTTTTCTCTCCCCTCCCCCCTTTTCCTCCCCCTTGTTCCTCGCCTGATTCCTCCCTTCTCCTTTCCTCTTCACCTCGTTAAACATTTTTTCCCTCATTTGTGTAAGAACGAAAAACTTTTATTCTTCTTTGTACCATGACCAACTCAGTTCTGTTGAAATTGTCAGCTACTGGAAAGCCTATTTAAGTCGAGCAAGCAGATGTAAGATAAGTTCAATTTCTGAACCACTCCGAAATATTTTTACATCTGTTTCTTTTATTCCTATCCAACTCTGAGAACAGAGCACTCCTTTTTTTTACCCGCCCCCGGTATGAAGGCCGTTTTTTCTTTCCCCGAAGGGATCAGGTCTTTTTCACCCGTTCCCCTAAGGAACTCCCCCTTTCCGTTTTCTCCCCCCACGAGCGTGGGGGAGGCGGTCTCCTGTAAGGTTTTGGTGGTGGTTCCTAAAATTCTTTTTATGATTAGGTAAGGACGAAATGTCTGTACATTTCATTTTGGATATTCAAATACTTTTTTTTGGGGACTCTTCTTTTTCCTCTCCTTCTCTGTTCCCTCTCTTTTCTAATAATTTTTTTGACTCGGCCTTTCTCCTCTCTCCCTCTTTCTGTCATTCTCTCTTCGTCGGTTCCCCGCCACTCTGGCTCGTGTTTTCGTTTCGGTCTGGCATGTGAGTATTTATTTTAACGTGCCCGCGTTAATTGTTTCCCTTTAAAACTGGGCTTGTTCCCATACCAGGACAGAAGCTTGTTGGTCAACAGAGCCCCGACGTTTGAATATTATTGAAGAATTGTCAATCTCGAACTCTCGTTGCCAATACATCACCATATTTTTTCGGAGAATTTTTAAGATTGATTATTATTATTACTATTCTTCCGTTTTTCGCATAGTTGAGGATCAGTTCGTTTCTTCTTCTTATTATCCTCCCGTACCTACTCTGGCTGGATTCGGTATTGCCTCAGAGTCGTCCGTCCCAGGTCTAATCAGAATTTGCGGCATATTATGTGGCAACCTTAGCTTCTATTGCTATTAATTATTGGCGCATTGGCTGTGAGGCGGTTGACCATGACCATTCATGTATCCCTCCTCCCTGCTCCCTCCATCATGTAATCATCCCGCTATGCTCCCCCCCCCCCCCGATTCCCGCTTCTCCCTTCTCGCCCGCTTTCTCCCCTTCTACTTGACCGAGCGTGACTGGATTCCACCTTTCTTCCAACCACGCGAGGCCTCCCTTTTTCCCTTCCCGGAGCCGAAGGAGGAAAGAACAAACTCATCAGCGAGCGCCGCGTGTAAGCAGGCCCCCCTTTCGGGCGATTTCAATTCTCCTGAATTCCTTCTAAAAACAATTCTGCATGAGCATTATCAATAAAGTTCTAGCTGTAACGAGGAGCCATGGGGCTGGGAGATGGGAATAAGAGTGATAATCCCTGTCTGTCTTAACTCTTGGGTCAAATCCCCTGTCTGCATCCGCCTATGCTCCATCCAATCACCGGGACGGGCAACTCTGTCCCTGCAATCCCCTGTCTGGGCTGATTTCTGGCCCGGATGTAATAAGATCCGCGTTGTCCCTCCATATATCAAATGATACTAGGTGGGTCTTGAGGATGGCCCCGACGCAAAATTACCGAACACCGCCCACAAAAAAAACAGCCAACTCAAGGAGAAAAAGCGAAATGTAAAAAAGGGAGCAGGAAGAGAAAGGAGAGAGAAGAAACACGAGCCGGGGGGCCCGAAAAAGGCAACACGGGAAGGGCGGACCAACGCACTCTCGCCTTATTTTCGACCTACAACCCCCTGACCTATCCAGGTCGGGTTGCCTGACTATGTTAAATTCCCCGCGAGCAACAATTCTCCCTTTTGCCACTGGTTTCGGTTCTGAAAAACTTATCGCAAAAGATCGTGCTCTTCTCGCTGGGAGCGTATAAGCAAGCAACGTGATTTCTCTTCCCCTAATTTTACCTACAACAAAATGTATCTACCATCCGTTCAACACGTTTATTTTACCTGCCTCGAACGGAATGCTGTTCCGGATAAAAGAAATTAAGTAAAAGCCTACCCCCCCCCGTTTTTGACTGCGCTGATGATGTGAAAACCTGGGTGAAATCTTTGTCAAGATATTTAGGGGCACTTGATTTTTTTTTTGATATGTTTCCTATTGATATCAGTGTTAACTAATTTGTCCCTAAGACTTTGTTATTTTTTAAAAGAGATGGGGCTTATTTTTATTAAGAAAGGTTCCTGGAAAAGAGGTGGCATAACTAGAATCAAACACATGTATCTGATTTTAAAAAAAATTAAGGGGTTTCCCAGAGCCTTCAAAAGAAGGCTGATTTACGGTCCTGGAGAGGTGTTCAATATCTCCGAGCGTAAGGAACATTTATATCACAACAAATCACCCCAAGCACATCTCCGCAGGTTGGGCACGCTATTTCGAAAACTCTATACCCTCAAGATATTTGGGTAGGGGTCCCAATCTAATACCATATTTTGCTTCTGCCTTAGATGGTGGGATTTTTACTATAAAAACTACCTATGGGCAGCATGGAAAGAAAGATAGACGGGTAAGCCGTGGGGCGATCTATGGCCTCATATAGTCAGTGGCGGCAGCCGGCAGTTCTATATCACCACCAATAAAGAAAGCATATAAGATGCTCTGTGCACTGTACCTTACCTAAGACCCAACAGACTGCATGCTATCAATAACAGTATTGTATTCATTCATACACTAGAATCAGTGTTAGTGTTTCCGAGGCGGTGTGTCAGAGAGTAGATCCCCTATTACACATCTGGTGGTCCTGTCCAGTTCTAACCCACCTGTATTGGCCAATATTTGACCATTATTTGATATTTCACCAACTCCCTAGGAGACACAACGATGGTCCTCGACCCATTCTAGTGCCCTATAGTCAGACCCCCCTCCCATGTTCCCAGCAAATATAAACTTAATGAATACATATCTTGATGCGCTAGGTGCTCTATTGCGTTGTTGGATGTAACAGCCTAGCCCAGGGTTAGGCAGACGGCCATCAAACACAGTGTATGGCCTATACTAAAATGGGCGTCGACACGCGTAACCTAAGCGAAACCAATCTCATAGATTGCTTCAGGTGGGTGGGAATAGGTTGGTCGCAGGAGGGTGGCACTGAGGCTTGACCCCGAGCTATCAGCAATGTTTTTTAAAAACTTTTTGATCGGAGAGGAGATTCGATGATAAGAATGGGAGGTGATGCTGATATTTATAACAAACCATAGATACTGTGATCATTTCCGCCTCCCCCCAGATTCCCCCCCACCGTTCCCCAAATAACTAATGTTCAATGATTACAGTATGGCTTAAACTTTTCCCTACCCTTCTTCCCTTCTGTACCCCAATTATACAATAAAAATCTATGTTTGAAAAAAAAAAGGTTCCTGTGTGACAATAAAACCTCAGAGCGGAAAATCTTCTGTAATGTTCCTTATCCTGAATTCTAAAATAATTCACAAAGGAGCAATTCATGCATATTTACTTTTCCATTTTTGCTTCTTTAGTATTTACAGTGCAAAGACCTTTGCAGGCGTTTGGTTTTCCAATTGAATCAGCACTATCTTCATACCCATCTTCGTTCTAACGTAACCCTCTCCATTCGCTCAACATCTATCCTCAGTTATTCGATATCTTTTGGTACCTGGAACCTTGATCAATGCAAGAAATGGGGATAAAAAGAATTTGGTGTAAATTAGTCCTGCCAAAATCTCTTATAACATTTATCACCTATAGAGAGTTAAGCAGGAACCAGGTCTTGTACCACATTTTTCCTTAATTTCGGGTCTAGAAAGTTTGATAAAGATCTACTTTGTGAATCTATTCTGTGGGTGTTCTGGGTGGATATTGGCTATCTTTGTGTATCCTAGGTAAATAGTACAATACCAGATTTAGGATGTACAGTTTAGATAAACGATTCCTTCTGTCTGTCTAAAAGAAAACTATTCTTGATCTTTTTAAAGGAGATTCTTCATCTTCCCTTGGTATGTTATTTTTGGATTAGTTTGTAATTGCTCGTACCTCATGGAGAACTCTCTGGTTGCATACTGTATGTTTTAATAGATATCTTTATAGATTGTGAAGTGTATATTTAATGATAATAATTTGATATATTTTTCTCCAAATGCTTTACAATGTAGCTGTCAAGAAGAACTTCGGGCAGCTGGGAGTGGATCCCAGTGGAGAACGCAGGGAGTGTATAGGGTCACAAGCAATACTCCCGAGGCCAGGCGGAGAAGCATAGTGCAGTATAGTCGAGGTATGAGTCAGGTCATGGAGTGGCAGATAGCATAGTCATGGTAACTGCAAGAGGGTCGAAGGAGGCATGTGCAGATATCGTAGTCGTGTAACAAGGCAGAGGTTGCATGCGGAGACTGTATCAGCAAATTCATAGACTAGCACCAGCCAGTAAACCAGGAACCTAGCAAGAGCTTAGGAACCTGTTAAACAGGCAGAGGGAGGTTATATCTATGCAGGTCTGATGAGGTGGTGCAAGAGTGGCAGTCTTCAGGGTCCTGGAATGTTCCTTGTTTTTAGCTACTGCAATTCCCGTGGACAAGTAACGGCCTGCAGGCTAGAACAGACATTTAGAGAGCCAGCAATCCGCGGTGGGCCATGGGTACAGCAGGCTGATGATGACATTATTCTCCCCTCCCAAGAGCGTTCTCCGGACAATCACTTGCTAGCTTATCTGGATATCTCCATGGAAAGCTTTGACTAGTCCCAGAGCATGTACAAACATCTTGGGCATCCCCGTACCCCACCTCTCTCTCTGGGCCTAGCCCCCGCGTGGACCATGATGCTGTATGGTTCCCTGCAGATGTAACATGGACCAAAATTCCTCTCCACAATGGAATCCTTCATCGTTATCCCCGAGTACAACAGGGTCAGGGGACGGAAGGTTCGTCCGGTCAGGAAACGGATTCTCACGAATGGCTCCACGAGAAGATGAAAAACGGGTGTATTTTGAATGTTTTCAAACCAAGACAGAACATTCAAACAGCAGACAGAGCTCATTGCTACATCCCATGTACAGCAGAACACGTTGTACAGTGGTGCCTATATCTAATTAGTTTATATATATTATTGTATATATATATATATATATCTATATAGCAGACGGCCTATAGACATTGCAGATGAGCAGTACGCTTGAATTTGCAATTTGCTTTCCTGTGGAGGTTTTTGGTCACTTTTTTACTCACCATCGAACTTTAACTCGTATTATGTATATCGTCCCTAGACCCAAAGCGCGCTTGCATTCCCAGAAAATCAACCCCCACTGATGAGACCCATTAATGGGTCGAACAGCTTTCTGTGGGTGGTTTTCTGGTATCCACCTTAACCACGGCTGGGGGGGGGCTCACGCTGGTGGACCATGCAGCAATCTTTTGAAGCCTATAGGGAACCATGTTAAAAATGGTTTTTGAGGCAAAAAGTGACACTTTGTGCTCATTTGCATTCTTTCCCGAATCCCTTGCTGCAAGGTGAAGTGCTGTAATGCTGGGTGCATAATGGGGACAGGCGGGGTGTGCAGACTGCCTATAGACATGCAGCAGATGACTCAGTTTGTATTTGCATATTTGCTCTTTCCTGTGGAGGTTTTTGTCACTTGTTTTTACTCTCACCATAACTTAACTCAGTATGATGGTATAGCCTATCCCATAGCCTCTTTCAACCCGTTAGTCAAATCAATGCCCACACTGATGAGACCCATTAAGGTCGAAACAGCTGTCTGTGGGGTGGTTTCGGGTATGCACCTTAACCCTGGCCTGTGCTCAAAAGCTGTGAGTCCATATGCAGCAAGCCTAGCTATAGGAACCATTTAAAATGGTTTTTGAGGCAAAAAGTGACACTGGGTGTGCTCATTTGCATGTCCATTTTCCCAGAATCCCTTGCTGCCAGTGGAAGTTTGCGTATATGTTGATAATGGGAAAGGCGGGGTTGCATGACCTGCTGAAGACATGCAGGATAGCATGACGTTGTATTTTGCATAATTATACCAGCAGGCCAGATCCCCTGGTTTGTCCCCTCCCTCTGGGTCACATTTACCATGCTCTAGCTCTTCTCTCTCTGTTTCCCCCCTTCATGTACCGACCACATTGTACCTGCCATAGTGATGTAACACTCTTTTAATGTATAGCTTACATTTGGTCTTTGCCAGGCTGTATTATTTGTGGTACTCTGGCTGTTAACTCATTTGCTACTCTTTGTCGCCCTAGACAAACCTATATGAGGCGGATATAGTCATACTTTTGATCTTTTGCTGATGGTCACATAGCCTAGCCGTGACTATTTATCTGTTGGGTGTCACAACCAGGTTTACCTTTGTCGGTATTTCAAACACTATCTGAGTGTATTTTGGGTCATCTTTTTGGAGATGTGTCGAGCTTTGTAATGAACAAGGGATCCATGCTGTATTTTAACCATCTCTGGCTTTGTTTGAAAAACCATTTTTGTTCTGTGACAATACTTAAACATTATGTGATTTGTACTAATACACATACTAGAGTGCTTTTTTAGGGCCTTCTTTCTCTCTCATCCATTTAACCTGCCCTTACAGCACCACCGACACATCACTGCAGTTTTGGATTCATCCCGTGCGGTATTTAGCTGTGTTTATATGTCTTGCTGATGCGGGGTCCTTTTCTTTTTCTCGTGCATATATATATATATTATATATATTATATATAATATATAGTTATATTACCGTTCCAAGGATTGGTAAACAAGACAGCACTCAATTGTTGAAAATCAAAGTGTATTAGTGAAAGCAAAAAATACATCCAGAAACCCAACGTTTCGGTCTCTAAACAGAATGGGACCTTCCTCAGGGGGATACAAAGGAGAAATGACACAGTTCACCACATATTTATACATCACACCCTGAAAGTCAATTAACCAATCACCATCACCCCAATTAAATTACACACAAGAAACCTGCAGCTCTGATGTCATATGTTTATTAAGCTTACATAAGTACCTCCATACTGCTAATCACCCAGCTGTGTATCATTCCATTGTCATGGTTATCATGGGTGTGAGCTCTGATTGATATGGCAGGGGCAATAGGGAGAGGATATCTAAAGAATTAGGGCAGGGTGTGCCATACATAAGTGAAACGTATAAAACCAGGGACATATATATCAAACACTGAAAGTCAATTAACCATCACCAACCAATTAAAATAACACAAGAAACCTGCAGCTCTGATGTCATGTTTGCTTAAGCTTACATAATATACCTCCATACTGCTAATCACCCGCTGTGTAATTGCATCCATTGTCATGGTTACCAATGGGTCTGAGCTCTGATTGATATGTCGGGGCAGCAGGGAGAGGGTTTTTAAAGATTAAAGCAGGTAGTGCCATACATAAGTGAAACATAATAAACCAGGACATATGGTGTGGGGGGAGTGTGGGGAGTGGTGGGGATCATGATGGCCATGTACTGACATAACTAGAGGGCAGAGCCAGACTATGTCATATGAACCAAAGTGCATATTGGAATATATATATATATATGTGTTTGACAAACCTATACATTGCCACACCCCGGGCGAGTGGATTTATATTGTGTGCGAGTTCCTATTGGCCCAAGCGCACAGCACACTGTGGTACTAGGTGGCGATGTAGATGGTTTTTTCGGCGAGTAGATTTTTTGGTGATTCTGTTCAGCTGGTCCTGGCTTGATTTGGAGGGTGGCTCTCCTTCCCAGTTTTGAAGCTCACTCCACTCCCTCCCCTCCTCGCACTTTTAAAATGGTTAAAAGCTCACTCCATTTCACCTCCACACTCATGGGAACCTGCATACAGTTTGATTGCGACAAATCTAATACGAGTGCTTTTCCTGGTAATGTACAGGTTAATAAGAGCTTCAGTCAGACAGAACTATGCCACTAATTTTGACAGTCTTATTATAAATCATTCTTCCTGGTAATGTACAGGTTATTAAGAATGTATTTTAGTGTTAGGAAGGACCCTTGAGATGCGGTCTTCCTTGGAGGGGCTCTGGGCTTACCACTTTGGCCAAAGGGTTAAACTAAAGACCATTTAATCAAAAGATATATATATATATATATATCTATATATATATAATATATCTTATATATATATATATATATATATATATATATAGGGGCTGTACCTGTACCTGTGTTAATGGATCTATCACTGAGCTCTGTCTGTGTTTCATGTTCTGTCTCTGGTTTTAAATATTATTGCCATGCTCCGTAAGCACTCCTCTTTGACAACTATACGCATATATACATATATATTGTGTATTTTTGGGGGTCCAATATGAGCGTTATGGGTTCTGTATGTTTTGTATTTTGATGGTCTCTGGAAGGACACTGGATTATATTAGTGCTGAAATGCGAAATGGTCCGATGTATTTTTGTCCCAATTTAATGGTTGGAACCTTAATCGTAGATTTTCTTGTAGAAAGCCAGCTTTATCCCCAAAGTGAAATTCTGGGGAGGGTTTGCGGTGTTTGGTCTGTTGCTCTTTATACCTAACTTGAGCCTCACAAAGTGTCTCTTTGAGGGTCTCCTGGATGCTCGCAGAATCTCCATTTTCTATTTTCTCTGTAATTGCCGGAATTGGGACCCCGCAAGATAGAAAACAGAATAAAGGTTGGATGAAATCCATAATTTCAGAAAAAAGGACTCTTCTGAGTCGATAATGACGTGAGTTGTTGTATTGAAAACTCGGCTAATGGTATAAAATCACATTCAGTCATCCTGGAGATTAGAACAAAACATCGTAAGAATTGTTCCAATGTCTGATTTGTCCTTTCGATCTGGCCATTGGATTGTGGAGGATAGCCAGATGATAATTTAAAACGAATTCCTAGAGAGGAACAGAGTCCTCCAAAATTATGAAGTGAATTGTACCCCTCTATCAGAATATGATCTCATCTGGAGCCCCGTGAATCCGAAACCCCTCTTCACAATCAACTTGGCTGTCTGATCGGCTGAAGGAAGATTCTGTGCTGCAATGAATGAGCCATTTTTGTAAGTCGGTCCACTACTACCAGAATGGTATTATTGTCCACTTGATCGGGCAGGTCAACAATAAAATCCTTGAAATGGACCCCCCAAGGACGAGTAAGGAACCGGAGAGACTGCAGCAAACCCCAGAGTGATGCTTAAGGGAGTCTTGGTCCTAGCACATGTCTCACAGGAGAGGACATAGTCTTTAACATCTTGTGCCAATTTAGGCCATCAAAAAGAGCGGGACAACAGTTCCTGTTTTCTTGAGGACACCTGGGTGGCCAGAGTCAGGTGTTCGTGTATTAATTGGAGCACCTCTAATCTTACCTCCTTAGGGATGAACAGACTCCTTATAGTTTCCACAGACCATCACATAGAAATAGTTTCCACTTCCGGAGAGGTTTTATTAGAAAGAGTCATTTGTAGGCTCCTTTTATTCGCGTGGGAGATCAGCGGAGAATGTGATGCCCAAAAAATTATTTTTGGTAGAATATTTTCTTCTTGCTCTTTATCTGAACCAGGATTGGCAATGACTGTGACAGAGGCGTCAGCTTCCCCATTCTTGGTGCCAGGGCCGGGTATGAGATGTGAACTGAAATCTTGCGAGAAGAGAGCCCACCTGGCATTCACGCAGACAGTCTCTTTGCTGATCGAAGTGAATTCTACATTCCAGTGATCCGTAAAGACCGTACCGGTTATTGGCCCCCTCAAGTAAATTTCTCCACTCAGAGAATGCCGGCTTCTATAAACAAGAGTTCTTTTTTTCCGATATCATAGTTTATTTCAGCTGTGACATTTGGTACGAATAAATGCCACATGGATGAAGGAGCATCTTGGGTCAATTCCTTTGGTGACAGAATGGCACCAACAGCGGAGTCGGAATGCACCGCTTCCAAAATAAATGGTAGTTCTGGATTTGGATGTGAGATAGGGGGCAGATTGAAGGAACTTCAGATTGTTCAAATGCTGCATCCGCTTCAGGAGACCATTTGAAGGGGAATTCTTTCTTTTGTGTGTCGGGTAATGGGGCAATAATGCCAGAGAAATTTTTAGTAAAACGTCTATAGAATTGGCAAAGCCCACAAATCTCTGAATGTCTTTCTCATTTTGAGGGATTTGGCCATTCCACCACACTTGATCTTGCCTGGGTCCATACTCAAACCCTCAGAGAGATGATACAAACCATGAATTGCATGCTGGTCTTTCAATTTGCTTTTTCTCATTTAATGTACAATTTGTTGCTTTACGAGATTCTCAAGGACAATTCGGACATGTTTCTGGTGGTTCCATGATATTCTCTGAGAAGACTAGGATGTGCATCCAGGTATGCCACTATGATTGGTCCCCCAATTACTCTCAGGGGACCTCATTGATTAAATGCTGGAAGGTAGCAGGGGCATTACAGAGTACAAAGGGCAAATCACTAGGTATTCATAGTGCCCATAAACGGGTTTGGAAGTCTGTCTTCCATTCATTACCGGTCGAATGTGACCAAATTATCGCTCCTCTGAGATTCTAATTTGGTAAAGATCTTGGCTGACCGATTCTTTCTTTCCAATAGTTTGGAATCAGAGGTAACGGGTACCTGTTCTTCACGTAATTTTATTTAGTTCCCGATGTCAATGCAGGGTGTAGAGAACCGTCTTTCTTTCCCACGAAGCAGAGCGCAGCGCCTGCTGGAGAGGTAGAGGTCAGAATAAAACCCTTCGACAGTTTCTCCTGTAGTGTATCATTGAGGACCTTCATTCCAGATCTGAGAGGGAATAGATTCTTCCAACGGAATGGCAGCATCCGTAATAATTCAATGGGACAGGAAACAAGCAATATCGGCAACGGGAGACTGGAACAGGATGATAACAATAGCTAGCACAGCAGTAAACACAGAACCTAGAAAGAGTTGTGGAAATAAAGTATACAACAGGCAAGGAGGAACAGAAGGAGGTTTATATGCAGGCTGAGAGGTAGAGCACATGTTCAGAGGTGTCAGGTTTCAGGTTCTGGAATGTTTCCTTAGTTTAGCAGCAGCAATCCAGTGGAGAAGTATATGCACGGCAGGCTAGAACAAGACATTGATGAGAGCGGCAGCAATCCCGGTGGCCCAAACTATGGGTACGCAGACTAGAATTGACAGTCGCACATGTTTTTCAGGGTGTGCAAATCATTTTACAGGCACATCCCTGCCCCCATATTGTTTCAATCTGCTGTGTCCTAAGCAATGGGAGATAAAGTGACTTTCTACAGTTGGTAACAAGGAGCTGTTACAAGGGATTTAAACTGGGCTTCTTTGCTTCATATCAGTGTTATTGTTGTCAGGGTCCGTATCTTTACTCACTGATCAAATTATTCAGTTATTTAATGAACTTTTTTTACCAACAAAGTCTTTCAATGAAGACGAACCGTAAAACTCAATCCCTTAATTGGGTTACGGTGTCTTGTCACAGGGAGCACAGACGATTTACATCGAAATCAATCAATACACAATGTTATTAAATTAGTTTTATATTCTGGCTTGAGCACAGAGAGCAAAACAGATGCCTTAACACGTCACAATCTTATCAAGAAAGGGGATTACGGGGATTTCCTAGCTGACTAAGTGGCTGGTGCGCTGGAGTAGCTTGCCCAGGAGCCTCCACGCGCCATCCGTCTCATTATATCCCAGTAACTCGGATCACTTAGTTATTTTCAGTTAGTCTCTTGACACCTAGAATAACTCGAATGACTGTGGAACTCTAGTGCATCAGTTTATATCAGGATCCCCCATGTGAAAGCAGGCAAACCGAGTGCCAACCAATCAGCATAATATTGTTATCTCTGAGCAAATCAGAGACCAAGCGATTGCCTGAGATGTGGAAGAACATTGGGGTGTACTGCTTCCCCAATTAACCAGTGCTACAGAGCTGATTTCCACCTGAATGATAAAAATGTGTTGCTTCTACTGAAGAACAACCTGTATCAGGAGCATATAATAAATAAACCCCTAGTTGGAATGTGGGTTTGCGGTGACTATGAAGGGGTTGCTGGGGAGGGTCCTGAAACCCCACCCAGTACCCCATACAAGTCCCGCTGCTATATGAGCCACAAATACCTGGGGATGCTCCAAAGGTAATAAATGAATTAACTCACACGGTCTTCACAGTTCCTCCGCTTTATCTTGGTTGTCTTCGCGGCCACCCAGGGCTGTATGAAGTACAGACAGGCAATCCTCACCGGGGAGGAAAAAACAGCGGGCACGCCACGCAACAAATAGCCGAGGCTGGGCTGGGCATACATAGAGAAATTCTTTAATTGCATCATGGAGTTTAAAAAATTTTAGAGGTGAGGCACCCTCCCCCTCACCACGCTATTACCGTTTCATCACCCTAGGGTTTTTTCAAAGATATGATTACTGCTGCATACAATCCTAAAGTAGTGGGTTCACCCCGGTAAAGGTAGCCGCCTGCTGCTCCAATGAAACTCGAGCCGGTATCGATGCTGCACACCATCGGTGTAAGAAAGGGGGTCTGCAACCATGGACGAATAACCACTGATGATTCACTGCTGAAAAGGCACTAATGTGCACGGAGATAGGATAACAAAATAAAAACAGACATTTATTATACATTACATAACTAATTAACACTATAAACTATAATCGCATGAACCTTAGAGGGAGGGTAGTTAACATATTCATGCTAAGGGAGACATGTTAACCTCACCTACTAAGGAAGCGAAAAATACAAAAGAAAATGTATACATTGCAAAAAGATGCATGATTAGTTAAAACCAAGTAATAGCAGGGGGATGAAATGTATAGAACAACATCTCATAAATGTTTCTGTCAATAATTAAATATCACATTAATTTTAAGGTCTATATCGTACTATAGATCAACTCAAAAATTCATGTATTTAAACACAAGTGTAGTTGACAATTTGAACAGCATATATATATACATGTACCCAACATAACTTAATTGCTAGTTATCTAATATCTTAAACTGTACTTGAATATTTCATCATTCAATTTTAAAACATTTTTTTTTGTCGTTATTACGATTCCAATGAGATTATTCCAAAGCGAGAAACGAAAAATAATGATCAATAAAAATAGTATATATACAAACAATATGGGTTTTGTTTCTTCTTTCAATGTCCATGTTAACATATTGACCCAAAATCAAAAAATCAAATTGTACTACATATGTATGTTTAACCAGTGTTTTAGCTATCCATGCTTTTGAAGACAGAACCACTAGAAGAATGTATCCATTTGTATCTAAGTTATAACATTTTACATTAGTTTATAAGGATTATGACCTTAGTTTAGTATGTTGTAAATTGCTCTTAATAAGTTTTTACTTTGTGTAAGAGCTGCATTTTGCAGAGTGGAATAAACTTATATATACATTTGATCAGGATAATAATGATCTTGAACTACAAATCATCAATAGCGAAGTCAAAAATCATAGCAAAGTCAAAATAACAGTAGGGGTATACAGAATATAGCAGAACAGAGAATGCCTGGAGGAAGACACCATAGGGAGATCACTTTAAAGAAATGCTTTATCTCCCAGTCTACATTAATTCCTTTTGGTGACATGGTGTCCATTGTAAATATCCAGAACATTTCCCTTTGATTAAGGAGTTTCTGTCGGTTACCCTCATCGAATTGAAGTGGGATATGATCTATCCCACTAAAAGTAAACCAGATCTAAATTGCCCATTGGGCATTCTATAAAGTGGTCTACTACCGGCAATCTCTGGTCTCTATTTTTAATACTTCTAATATGCTCCATTATATGATTTTTTATGGGCGTATTGTTCTTCCTATGTAGCTCTTTCCGCAATCACATGTTAAAATGTAGATGTACAATTGATATTACATGTATGAAGCTCTTGATCTTTATTTTATCTTGTTTGACTTTAGATTGTATTGCTTTAATGGGTTTTGCAAAGGTACATACCTTGCATAAACCACATTTAAAGAAACCTGTGGGTGAAGTCAAACCTCTGTTTTTTGCAAGGGATTAGCATACATGCTTGGTGAAACATAGCCTGACAAGGTCTTTGCTTTCTTAAAACAAATTTGGGCAGGTTTTCAATGTATGGTTTTAACTTGTTTCCACTTAAGACATCCCAATGTCTAGTCCACAATAGTACGGATTGAGTTTGCTGGTCTGCTGTGCGAGTGACAAAATATAAGGTGTTTTACCAATACTTTCCTTTGTTTTTTTTACGTTTTCTTCAATAATTCTTGTACGTGGGGTATGATAAGCTATTCAAGCCTCTGGAGATCACGCTCATGTATCCCCTAAATCGGAACCTAGAGCCAATATCTTAGATTGTTCTAGAAATGATCTTCTTCTAAACTATAACGCTAAGTCTTAAAATTGTGCTTTTGGAATGCCTCTAATTAAAGGCTTTGGGTGACCCCTATTTGCTTTAAGAATTGTATTTCTTTGAATTATTTTCCTAAATATGTCTGATTAATACACTGATTAGAGTCAATATATAATAGCAAGTCCAATATTCAATTTTTGAGCTACGTAAGTGAATGATAAATGTAAATTATATCACTTATTATTTATATGGTCCACAAACTCCGTCAGTGACCTTGTGTCACCTTCCCAATTCATAAACAGGAAAAAGGGGAGACCAAAAGCGCACAGCAAAAAAGAACTGCTGTACGTTCGAAACCATGGATGGGTCTGTTGTCACATTAAAGTGCCCTTTTAATCATGTTTTTGTTTTGGGTCCTTCCTGCTCCATTTTTGCTGGTGCGCGTTTGGTCTCCCTTTTCCCTGTATTGCATTGAGTAACTGCACAGCTTGCCTACCTACCCTACCCAGGATGTGAGTATTTGCATATTTTTCGGGAACCTGCCAATGAGACGATGGTGAGTGGGTTGCACCACATACCACCTGTCTTCAGGAGGAAGTACCCATAATTACACCCAATAGTAACTATATCAATGTTAGTACCCTGGTTAGTGAACTACAAAACTAACTAATTAACTCTCTCCCGCGCGCTATCCAAATGGTGAACTGGTTGGGTAATTAACAATATTGTGATTGCAATATGATGTGAAATGCAGCCAGGGGGCAAAATAATGATTGTTCCAATCCAACACAATACAAATACAAAGAATGTCCCCCGGCGCAAAGTGGTATGTGATGATCTTTACAGTACCATGTCAAAAGACAGTCCTGGTTGAATTGTCAGTCCCAATGGTTTTAGAGTGTCATCAACATGTGGGGTGGTTTTTTTCTCTAGGCGTTAGTTTCCTTTAGGACGTCTGTAATAAATAGAAAAAAACACCATTGCGCAGTATATAGACTCAATTGTCCCAACCTGAAGAGGAATATCCTACTTCACAGTACAGGATATTTTCTTGTTCTTTTCGTTGGAGAGAAATCTGTTCTTTGGCTCTCTTCCTCCACCTTGATCTCCTACGGACCCCTCGTGGTTTTTTTCAGGTGGCTCTCTTCAACTCGGTCTCTGCGTTCTCCCAGAGGCAGCATACAACCGCAACAGCCGTAGTTGGAGAAATTGAAAGACAGCCTAGGTACTCCGCAAATTTATTAAACAATGTTAAAAAGCAGCGTCTAACACTCACATTATGCGAGGGCAAACATGCCCTCAGGATGCCATCCGCAGCTTGTATCTTCACACGGTGTGTTGTTCCACGCGGTCGCGCGCCGACCGATGACGTCATGGCGCAGCGCCCGGATTTCCCCACACCACGAGATTGCAACAGGTGAACGGGTTCAACTCCGTTCACCTGTACAGTCTCCTCCTCCCTACGCGTTTCTTGACGCTACTGTCACTTCCTCAGTGTTTAGACATTTCGGTCCCTTCAACGCCCCCTTGGTGCCAACGTTCCTTCAAGCTGTTACGCCCGTCCAGGCTGAGTTTACATCTGGCGTTTCCACCCGGGGTACGGAGCAGTGTATATTAGGCCCTGTCACTTTGCAAAGGCGCCGCGTGGGGTTACTCGGAACGTGTCCCCCTTTTGAAGAAGGTGTTGCTGTTGAGTGCCAGGGATTTCGACGATGAGGGGCATTCCGTTACTAAGATGTGCCAAAGATTCGCGAGGCTCCATTCGCGCTGGGGGGGGAGGGAAGGTAAATGCTTTCCCGCGGGGTGTTATCGCTCTCGGTAGTAGGAGGTAGGGTCAATCATTGGGGTGCAGAGTATAATTTTTCAGTCAATCCCTTACTGAAAAAGATGATTACCCCGCCCTACCAATCCGTACGAGAAAGCGGGGGGGGCCCCACGTTATAGACCGGTTCCACCCTCGCGCTGCGAGTCCCGGGGCTTCGCATCCCCTGAGCCTTGCCTCCCCCCTTTCGCCGTATCGTCACCCTATAAATGCCGCCCTCCCTCGTTTGCCGTACTCATGAAACCTCGGTCGAGGTGTGCACATAAGCATATTTAAAACATGGATATGATACAAATTCAATAAACATATAACTGATTTGGGAAAGATCAAATAGGCAAATTCAGGGGTCCTTTTAAAAAGGATGCCAATCAAATCAATATTTAACCCATTGGGGACGGGTTTTCAGGACCATATATCCAGTAGCTTTATCTTTTGGACCAACATGGCCCAACCTGTCTCCCTCACACAATTCGGTTATTAGGTGTTTCCGACCCATACATATAGGCCATCAGACTCTGATTATCACATATTGGAATGATTAGAAACGCGGTGCGTCTCAGGCGTCCTCGAGGCCTCTCTTGATGTTGTTATAGTGCTCGGCAAATCGCCTCTTGAGAGGTCTCCCTGTGTGCCTATGTCACTGTACCCACTGGGCATTCAGTAAATAAACACATAATCCGTTTTGCGTTAATAAATTTTTCTATATCATAGACTCTCCTGTTTTGTTTATTTACAATTGATTTTCCACACTTCCCCCACCCCCCCCCTTACACGTATTTTTGCATCCATACATTTGACATGTATAGTACCCTTTGAGGTTAATTTATCCATGTGAACATGGCGGTCTCCTAAGACCATCAAAGGGACAGCTTGGTGATGCCGGGACTTCAGCTATTCTTTGCCCTTCTGTAGACTACTGAGGTTTTTCTGGGATAATTTCTTTAAGAACAGGGTCCCTTTGTAGTATTCCCCAATTGCTTCCTAGAACTTTTTGTTTAGAGTGTGGCCAAACCACTGTACTGTGTTTAAAAAATGGAAATGGGTTACTTTTTTTATAGCGTTGTGGTTGGATCTTTTACATAAAAATAATATTTTTTCTGTCTAATTGTATTAACTTCAGACATGGCAGGAGTCTACAATCATCTCATTTTGTATTCCCTCTCCAGGAACCTCTCCCAATGTCCATTGACCTGCTGCTGATATACTTTTTCAGTTGAGCATTTAGCTTGACCCTTAGTGCTTGCCCCTTAGGGATGTTCCTGGCAGCAATTTGGGTGTGATTGCTTGATTCCAAAATAAATACGTATTGGCATCTACATCCTTATTGTACGTTTTGGTTTGAATAGTGTCGTTCTCTATATATAGAGATAGGTCGAGGAAGTTGATGATGGTGTTGCTTTGATTAAATGTAAATCTCAGGTTCAGTTCATTGATATTTGATATACTTCATCAACTGCAATACCACATTCGTAGTTTACATATTGAACTGCGGATGTGGTAAGCAATATGTGGGCCGCACCACACGCGCCCTCAAAGTACGTATAAGGGAACATATGGGACTCATCAAAAAAGGTGATTTTAATCACCCGGTATCATCATCCCACTTTACCAACTGCCCCAAGGTAGTATTGATTCCCTACATATATGGAATAGAACATGTACCCATGCCATCAGGGGGGCAATAGGATTGAGCTCTTGGATAAGAGAGCTTTATTGGTTTTTACGCTAAATACCAGAGTTCCCTACGGCCTGAACTCAGACTGGGACCTAACACCTTTTTTACATTAAATCAAAATAAAATGATAAATGTGGTCTATCCACATATGAGTTTGGGATTAAACTATACATACATACCATACAGGGGCAATAAGGAAATGGTTTCCCCATTCAAGTGTCCACATTTACATCTAAATATGTCAATATACATTTTAGATTTGTCATATATCATGCATATTATACTCTTCAGGTACTCACCATGTCTTAAAGTTAATTGACATTTAAATTTAATATTTGCAGCATTGTTATTGCAAAAAATATATCATTTAAGGTAAGATATAAATTAATATATGTCAATCAAAAACGCTTCCAAATGCAACATATTTTACTCTTTCATAAATAAACGGTTTGGAATCTGAAATATACTAAATATAGTGTGTTAGTCAAAATCAATCCATGACTTATATATATCCACTTTACATTCTGGATCCATCCGCTTTATAGTATGTCTTCTGAAATTTTTTTTAATATAAAGTGTACACATGTATGTCTCTTCTAACTATTTTTCCTTATATTTTCTGTCAAGCACTGGGTTTGTTAGTGTTTTTTACATCAGAAACATGCCGGGTACTCGCGTCGATTTTAATGTTAAAATTTTGTTTAATAAAGTTTTCATAATTGATTTTTTTTCTGATTCCCTTGGTCGCGCCTACATCATCACGCCGACGTCTCTCCTGAGAGTTTCAGGAAGTGTTTGGCACTGGGACCTAACACCTTTTTTACATTAAATCAAAATAAAATGATATAATGTGGTCTATCCACATATTGAGTTTGGGATTAAACTATACATACATACCATACAGGGGCAATAAGGAAATTGTTTCCCCTATTCAAGTGTCCACATTTACATCTAAATATGTCAAATATACATGTTAGATTTGTCATATATCAGTGCATATTATACTCTGCAGGTACTCACCATGTCTTAAAGTTAATTGACATTTAAATTTAATATTTGCAGCATTGTGATTGCAAAAAATATATCATTTAAGGTAAGATATAAAGTAATATATGTCAATCAAAAACGCTTCCAAATGCAACAATATTGTACTCTTTCATAAATAAACGGTTTGGAATCTGAAATATACAATAAATATAGTGTATAGTCAAAATCAATCCATGACTTAGAATATATACACTTTACAATCTGGATCCATCCGCTTTATAGGTATGTCTTCTGAAATTTTTTTTTAATATAAATGTACACATGTATGTCTCTTCTAACTATTTAATATTTCTGTCAATAGCACTGGGTTTGTTAGTGTTTTTTACTATCAGAAGACATGCCTGGTACTCGCGTCGATTTTAATGTTAAAATTTTGTTTAATAAAGTTTTCATAATTGAGTTTTTTTTCTGTATTCCCTTGGTCGCGCGCTACATCATCACGCCGACGCTCTCTCCTGAGAGTTTCAGGAAGTGTTTGGCAGTGATTTTGGGCGCGCTTCTGGGACTACAAAACGGCAGGGTGAGTACTGTAAAGTCACCTTGAAGATAAAAGTAGCGCTCTAAACGCGTTGGTGGGGGGGTGGGCCACACCCCACAATGTTTGTTGTAATCTTTTTTGTAGTATCCATTAAACTTTTGTATGGGAACCTAGCTTCTCTTTTTACTAATCTTTATTTGCTGATCCTGTGTGGCTGCTCAGTGCTGCTTTTTCCCATCTGCAACATTTCTCAAAAAAATAAAAATTAAAATACGTCATGGCATCTAACAATCTTTATTGTACTTTTGGTTTGAATAGTGTCGTTCTCTATATATAGAGATAGGTCGAGGAAGTTGATGATGGTGTTGCTTTGATTAAATGTAAATCTCAGGTTCAGTTCATTGATATTTTGATATTGTTTGAATGCCACAAGCTCATCCATTGGCCCCTTCCAGACACACAGCACGTCATCGATGTATCTCTTCCATAGCACCAGGTTTGCCCCAAATGGGTTGGAGGTCCATATATTGTCCTCCTCCCATATGGACATGAATAAGTTTGCATAACTTGGGGCAAACCTGGTGCCCATCGTGGTGCCGCATGTCTGGAGGAAAAAGTCACCCTCATGACAAAAATAATTGTGGGTTAGGATGAACCTGATTCCATCCAAGATGAACTTCCTTAGTTTTGGATCTACAGAATTATCTTTTTCCAAAACCCTCCTGATTGCCTCCAGTCCCATTTCGTGGTCTATTATTGTGTATAATGAGACTACGTCGCATGTTACCCAACAGTAATTTTCAGACCACTTTAACTCCTGTATGGTCGTGAGTACATGCGACGTGTCTCTCAAATAGGATGGGACCTGTTTTACATATTTCTGTAACAGAAAATCTAAAAACTGCGATAGATTCGAGGTGAGGGACCTTATTCCAGATATTATTGGTCTTCCTGGGGGCCTATCTAGATTTTTATGGATCTTCGGGATGAAATAAAATACTGGAATCCTTGGTTGTTCTATAGTGATGAATTCCAGTTCTTGTTTGGTAATTATTTCATCTCGGAATCCCTGATCTAAATGTACCAACAACTCCTCTTTGAAAAGATCCGTTAGGTTGCCCTCCAGTTTCTGGTATGTGGTTGGGTCACTTAAAATTCTTGATGACTCCTCCTTATAGTAAGAGGAGTTCATCACAACCACCCCTCCCCCTTTGTCTGCCGCCTTGATTACAATGCTTTTATTGTCCTCAAGGGATTTTATGGCTGCTTTTGATGAGTTACATCGATGACGTGCTGTGTGTCTGGAAGGGGCCAATGGATGAGCTTGAGGCATTCAAACAATATCTAAATATCAATGAACTGAACCTGAGATTTACATTTAATCAAAGCAACACAATGCCCATGTGGGCTACAGTACATAGGGCGCACAGGGAGACCTCTCAAGAGGCGATTTGCCGAGCACATATACAACATCAAGAGAGGCCTCGAGACGCACAGCGTTTCTAATCATTTCAAAATTGTGCATAATCAGAGTACTGGTGGCCTTATATGTATGGGTATCGAACACCTAAAACCGAATTGGCGTGGGGGAGATAGGTTGGGCATGTTGTCCAAAAGATAAAGCTACTGGATATATGTCCTGAAAACCCTGTCCCCAATGGGTCTAAATATTGATTTTGATCTGGCATCCTTTTTAAAAGACCCCTGAATTTGCCTGTTTAATCTTTCTCCAAATCAGTTATTATTTTTATTGAATTTGTACAGTATCATAATCCATGTTATAATATGCTTATGCAATATATTATATGAAAAAGATCATCACTACACTTTGCGCCGGGGACATTCTTTGTATTTGTACCCTGGTTAAGTGGTTTGGCTTATTATTATTGATATTATACCTGCATTTGAGCGCTTCAGCTATTTTCCACAAATCATAAACAGGTCATCTATAAATCTACGATAAAAATGATGTTATTACGGAAAGGATTAACAGAACTAAATATGTGAATAAATTCCCAATAACCCATGAATAAATTTGCATATGATGGTGCGAATGAAGTGCCCATTGCTGTGCCGCGTGTGTGTAAGTAAAAAAGTGTATTAAAAAGGAAATAAGTGTGTTAATAAAAATAAAATAGATTCAATGATAAAAGTGAATTGAGCAAGTGACAAATGTGAATGATTTAAAAAGTGTTGGACTGCTGTGATACCAAGTGCGTTATCAATGATAGTGTAAAGAGAAGTGACATCTAAGGTGACCAATAATAAATTAGGAGACCAAGTGAAACCTGAAAGGGAATTAAGCAAATCAGTGGAGTCCCGAAGGTGTGACGGAAGTCTGTGGACCAGTGGCTGTAAAAAAATGTCAATGTATCTGGACAAACCATCTCCCAAAGATCAAATACTCAAAATTATCGGTCGACCGGGAGGGTCAACTAGAGATTTATGGATCTTTGGGAGATGGTGGAAAATAGGGATAACTGGATGATCCATGTAGAGAAAGCTTCTTTCTTTCTCACTCAGCACCTGCAGAATTACTCCGAAATCTAGATTGTTTTTAATTTGTGACAAAAATACATCTGTAGGATCAGATTTCAATACCATATATGAACCCTTATCTTGTAATTGTCTAAGGGCTTCAGTTCTGTATTTCACATTATTCTGGATGACAATGGCACCCCCCTTGTTGGCATTTTTTATGACCAAGTTTTTATTTTTCATCAAACTTTTAATACTACTGCACCGACACACTTTATTCGAGCAAATACCCGGTATGTACCTGGCAGATACCTGGAATGCGCCGCTCCTCACCTCTGACAAGCCCCGTTGCATTTGCCTTCCCAGCCTGGGTTCATGCCTGGCTGATGGGCGGCTGATCTGTTAAATGATAATGATTAGGATTTAATAGGCTGCAATGCTTCGCGTGTCTACCAGATGGCATAAATTCATGAATTGTAATGCAGTATATATATATGTACTGTGCAGTATTGCAGCCAGTGGGAATAAAATGCTTCAATCCCTGCTGGAAAATAACTCAATGCACTCGGGCAGAAAACAGTCACAAACCTCAATACACCCGGGTATACCCGAATTCGTGGGACTAGCCGAGCTCGAATAAAGTGTGTCGCCAGTGTACACTGTTCTTCCTTGGTCAAATTATAGCCGAAATTGGGGGTTAAATTGTAACCCTTAGCTAACAGTAACAGATCCCTCCCTCTCCACCAACTTTTCAAATGTCGCTATATGGGGACCCTTCATATATGAAGGATAAAAGTTTGATCTCATCTTTAATCCTGAATCTCTAGATCCTACCAAAAATTAAGAAACAGAGACAGCCCCCTCATCTGTGGTTTGCTCGTCCAATAGACTATTCATGTCATGTAACGTGCATAATTCACGAAATGAAGTTAGATCATCTGCTGTGGAATGAGATTCCAAAGTGGATTGATCCAAGTTCTGTATAACCTCAGAAGGAGTATGTGAGAGAGAATTATCTGACTCTGGATCCTCAATCTGTACATCTCTGTGAAAAATCTTTTTTAATACCAACTGTCTAACAAAACATTGTAAATCAATAATTGTATTAAACAATTAGAAATTTTCAAAGGGAGCAAAGTTTAGTCCTTTGTTTAATAATAATATCTCACTCCCTGGAAGAGGAACCCCAGAGATATTGATCACATGGTGACTCTAGGTGTATTTCTTTCTTTTTGAGACAGCGCCCTCGTCTATTTGAGCGCCTTGTCCTTGGTCGGTTTTTTGACCAAAAAGTGAGGGTATATATCTTTGTTCCCCTGATGTCCCATGTCCATATTCAGATTCATGGTCGCTAGAATGTTCATATTGATTGGAAACTTTATTTGTGGAAAAGGACACTCCATGAGAACGGTAATCACTATCAGAAGCATCTGAGAAGCTGGACTGTTCTCCTGGTCTTTTTTTTAATATGGATGGACGAGATTTATCTTTGGACACCTGTGGATTGAGCCGATGGTGCTACAACCCAGGCCCCACTTTCTAGATTGAGCACCATACCTCCTGCTGGGCGAGATGCCACGTTGCTGGGGAGAACAACACTCCGGCTTTGAAGTGTGTACTCTCTCAGCAGGTGGGTTCATCTCAGCCCAACTCCCTTTTAGCCCACATCACTGCACCTAGCCCAAATTAAACGAGCAGCCCTTGGGTTCATTGGCCCTGATACATAAAGCATTGATAAGGAAAATAGAGATGTTATCTCCACAAATTAGTACATTTTTGGTAAACTAGCATGTAGTACCTTGGTTCTGCCACAAATTGGTAAATTTCGATATGATGAGTTAAACAAGATCAGTACCAGTAAAAATCGTAAAATGTGTATGTTTTAGTAAAAATATGCATTTGTTCTGTTTTTGATAAGGATCGCAATGGTCTTAACTGATTTATCTTAGTAAATTATTTATCTCCTACATCAAAATGTAGTTAGCCTATATTTCCTATGTTCAGTATGGACTGCCAAATGAATAGGAAATTACGTATGTGTTATTTATATAGCAGACCTCCTAATAGAGGTATATTAGTATTTTATTTGGTAGTGTTAGGACTTGCGAACAGGGTCTGCCTTGTCGTGACTCGCAAGCTTACAATGCTTTGGCCAAAGGGTTAAACTAAATGACCTTTTATCAAGAGAATATATAAGTATTTTACTGTGTATTTTTGTCATGTTGGATGTAGCATTGGTCTTCTCTGTCGTCTGTTGTATAGATATGCCAGGCTCAATACAGTAGCTCTCCTTTTTGACACTTATATACATATATATTTTGTGGGGGCTCAGGGGTTCCCAAAAAGAGCTTGCTGGGGTTTTGTGTGTTTTGTTTATTTATATAGCGCTATTAAAGTGCATAGCGCTTCACAGCAGTACTATGTGACAATCATATAAATAATAAATTATATAAATAACACAAAGTGTAGAAGTGCTTCAGACATAAATGTAACATTTAGGAAGAGGAGTCCCTGCTCAGAAGAGCTTACAATCTAATTATATACAGTACACAGTCATGTAAACCTGCATAAAATAGGTGATGAAATTGAAATGTTAAAGCATCAAAACATGTGACATTTTATGTGTGTTTTTCAAAATATATATATCAGTTCTGTAGAATTACATAATACTTTATTTTTGAATTATTCAATATTGCCATTTGTAATGATTTTTAAAGCATCCTTTGATTTCTATAGCAGGTTTAGCCCACCTCCCAAGCAGTGCCAGATTTTTGCAACACATTTCTGTTTGGGATCATTTGTTGCCAATATTCACAGCCTTTGAATTGTAAACGGTAATAATAGTTAATGTTACCTTAGTAGTATCAGGATACATAGTGGCTGCTGAGCTACACTAACTGAAGCAGCCATTGTTAGTCACACAATGAGGATTTCTACAGTTTAATAAAAGGAGCACCAAATGATTGCCAGCTTAGATAAGAATGAAGAATTATACATTGTCACATGCATTACATATACAAATAACAATAAAAAAATGGAGGAATGTAAACTTACTGCTTTAATACACACACACACACACATACACACACACACACACACACACACACACACACACACACACACACACACACACATATATTGTTACGCCGGTGCTGCCCGCAGACCAGACTCGTCCCTTATACCGAGGTGGGGACGTATATGTGCACGCACCCGCAGCAGAAGGAGCATCTCCGGAGTGTGGTGTTTTTGCGTTGCCAGGCCAGGTGTGAGAAAGGTGTAGTAATACTTGCCGGTACCGGTACCGAAGAGACAAAGTCATTGCCGTAAGCCAAGGTCGGGGAGAGAGTGAGATCCGGGAGGTCGAGGTCCAAGCTGAGGTTGAGGGACGATAGAAGCTGCAAGGTCAAGAGGGATCCGGAGTCCAGAGACAGAGAGGAACGTCCGCCAAGCCGGGTCGCAACCTGAAAACACTTAGACAAAGGGAGAGCCAGAATAGGCATCTGTAGCAGAGACTATGTCGAGCGATGTGAGAGAGGTAGGACAGGTATTAAGTACTGTGGCTGACCAATGGGTAGCGGAAGCAGGCCTGGAGGAGCCCTAGGAGCTGTCCAGGATTGGTCCCCATAATAGGCCACCAGGATGTAAGGTTTAGGGTTAACTGGTAACCAGCATATGGGCGGAGGGCGTGACTTCACTGCCAGAGCAGTGAATAAATTAACTGGTGCCGACATGCGCTCCGTAACAGGAGGGGATGCGCGCGCAGGGGCAATGGCAGGCACCCGAGCATCAGCCGCACGCGGAGCGGCGGCAGCCCGACGGAGAGGACGGGGAAGCCCCCTCACCATGGAGGTCGGGTGGGAGCGACGAGGACAGAGCCGCACAGCAGCGGGAGCAGAGAGAGGTGAGGGGGGTCACGCTGCGACCGCCGTGACCCCCGAGTCCTCACATATATATATATATATATATATTTAAAACTTGTGAGCACATTCACATTTCTCAGACAGGTCTGCACCCCTGCCTTTCAACCATTTTCACCTTGCATACAGTGCTCCCACTCAGCAAGGGATTCTGGGAAATGAAATGCAAATGAGCACACAATGTGTCACCTTTTGCCTGGAATATCCGTTCACACAGCTTTTAAGCACATCATGGGACTAGCAAAGCAAGTCAAAACCATTCATAGACATGTTTCAACCTTGATGGGTATCATCAGTGTGAGGTTGGTTTATACTTGCTTTGCAATATTTCTAGGCTGTGTAGGTTTATCATTACATTTTAATTTATAGTGGGTGAAAAAGGCAACAAAAAACCTCCACCGTTAGCATATAGCCAATAAAGAATATGACTTGTGAGCACATTCACATCCAGACAGGTCTGCACCCCTGCCTTTCAACCATTATCACCTAGCATACAGTGCTCCCACTGCAGCAAGGGATTCTGAGAAATGACATGCAAATGAGCACACAATGTGTCACCTTTTGCCTGGACTATCCATACACATGGAGCCCATTTAAGCAGATGCATCACTGTTCACAAAGCTTTTAAGCACAGCAAGAGACTAGCAAAGCAAGTCAAAACAATTCACAGACATGTTTCAACCTTGATGGATATCATCAGTGTGAGGTTGGTTTATACATGTTTTGCAATATTGCTAGGCCGGGTAGGTTAACCATTAAATTTTTAAGTTATGGTGGGTGAAAAAGGCAACAAAAAACTATTTGGCTATATTTTGGCTATATGATAACGTTGGAGGTTTTTTGTTATATATCCAATTGGATCAACTTGAGGATATTACTGCATCCGTAGACACTGTTGATTAATTCACTGTCAAAAGAATTATGGTTAATAGGACTTGGTAGTGTGATAATCAGTGCAGCGCTGAGATGGATAGTAATCTTCTTAAAAATAATATTTATTGTAAAAACTTTTAACCACCATTATGTATAGAATAATAAAAATGCAATTGCAAATATGAGAGAGGGTCACAATTAGTATATTAGGAGATAATGTCCCAATATGAATCCAAGTCTTTAAAAAGACTTATTATCTTATTAGATACAGTTCGTATGACATGTGATGATGATAACAAAAAACAATCTTAGTAGTTCTCCTTACCCTCCGTGATGATATTCTGGGTGGTGTTTTTTTTAGGGTAGATCTGCTTATTGGCAGTACAGTGTGCAAAACACTGTTTGGAGAGAGGGAGGGGAGGGGCTAGTCTGCTTCTTCCTATTTCTCCATCGGTTCACTCACCCCTCTTCACTGTGCCCGTGAATCGATGCTTTCAGCGTCTCCAGACGCACTGCTTTCCTCTACCTCAATCTCCACATCCATGTCTCTGAATCGAGGGTCAGTACTTCCAGCGTCTCCAGACGCGCGGCTTTCCTCCACCTCACTCACCGCTTCCGCATCAAGTGGGGGAGCCTATTCGTGTCTTGCGAGATGTCCGACTTTAGAGCTACTCCGTCTGAAGCGCTATCCACAACACAGTCTATTCAACCTAGTCTGCTCTGGAAACAGACCTAGGAAAGGGGGACGATCATCTCACAATAGTGATCCTCTCTCAAATGATTAACCCTACGCGTTTCAACATTGATGTCTTCGTCAGGGGTTTAATGACAGACTAAATATCCCTACTTTATATAGGCACCTCCTCCCTTATACTAATTGGTAACTTATTAGTATTTAGCACTAATTACAACAATTTAAAATTATAGACATGCTTACTGTTTATATCATTCATTTTAAATATGAGAGTAGAAAACATACAACTGATTCAATTCACTAAGATGTTTATATTATTATATATATAATTAATTAATATAAAGTAATGGGCTCACATGATTGGACCATAGTATAATCTATGGAAGCCCTTTATTATCTCTGAGACAATTAAGAACTATATACAGTATAATGTATTTCTTATAGGCACTATTTTTAAAGGCACTATTTTTTAAACATTATTTTTTAAACAAAATCAACATCTAAAGACATCAGAATTGGATTTAATTCAACTTTTATAAATGATTTTACTTAATAGTATTGGATATATCTATCTAATTAATTTGATATTAAAATATATATAACTGGGGGATATTGTTATAGAAGTAACACTATTATTAATAACATAAACAAATCTATATTCAACACCTAATTGTCGCTTTGTTTATTTTCATTAAGGAAACAAATGTGATGTACACATTATATTTAAGTAAATGTTAATAGGGCAGATTTTGTATCTTCATTGTAAGGACAAATACCAAATACAAAGAAACGGTATTAATTCAAAGCTTGCAATTCTTACACCATCAGAGATAGCTATGATAATATTCAAAATGGTTTTTCCACAATTTCTATTTGGAGTTAGCTGTGGTCTTTATCACATATTGGAGAAGTAATCAATTGGTTTATCAGGAATTCTTTGGGTCACACTTACAATATTAAATATTGAATATATATTCACATGGTATATCTATCTAATCAATAAAGGCTATAAATATTATATTATTTGGTTCACCAAAATTTGGAAAGGATACCCAAATATAACGACAGGAAAATTACACATTGAAAATAGCAAAACTTGTTGGAATATTGAGAGAGGAACTAATTAGTACAGTAGAAAATGTAACCAGAGAATGTAATCGGTCAATCCACAATGAGAAAGGAAAAAATTTGTACAATATAATGTGATAGCAGATATATTCAGATATTATACAATGCAATGACACTGACATAAGGAAATTGAGAAAGTAACTAATTTGCACAATAAAATTTAACAATACTGTATCATATAATAGAGGCCACCCAGCAAACATTAGGCCTTTTCCCTAAAAAAGGGAAGTTGTTAATCACAAGAAATTGCATTCCACAGTTTTTTACAGTAATCAAAACAACAGTTTATAGCTTATTTAGAAAAGGGTCACATCCAGCAGACTATTCTCTAAGAAAAGAACTAAGATCTATGTAAAAATTTAGACCATTTGGTGCTAAGGTTTTGAGGGTGTAGATCCAATATATCTCTCGTTTGGAGATTTGATTCACCTTATTACCCCCTCTCCCACTATATGACAATTTTTCTATTCCCATAAATTTCAACCCTTTTGGGTTCTGAGCATGGTGATCCTTAAAGTGTTTAAAAACACTGTGCTGAGTGAGGCCCATTTCAATGTTAACACTATGTTCTGCTATACGAAGTTTTAACTTGCGAGTTGTTCTTCCCACATATTGTTTGTGGCAGGGACATTGTAATACATAAATAACGTGGTCAGAATTACAATCAACAAGGTTATCAATTTCATAGACCTCCTGTGTGATCATGGACTGGATAGATTTAAATGTTTTCATTTAAATTCATTGTATTTTCTACTAAGCTTACACCCTTTGCACCTCAAACATTTAAAGAAGCCTTCAGTTACTGGTACATTTTGTTTTTTTACTATCTCATTTTTGAGACAGCTAGGTGCAATTCTTTGTTTCAGATTTTGAGCCTTTATAAAGATTATTGTTGGTCTTTTGGGTATAATCTGTTGGAGTATGGGATCCTTATGTAGAATATTCCAATGTTTATTTATTATTCTCCTTATTTGTGCTGAGGAGCTATTAAATTGGGTGATAAACGGTATTGATATTGTATTTGTTTCCTCACTAGTAGTTTTAATCTTTTCTTTGTGTGTAATTAAGGTAGATCTATCCATTCCCAGAACCTTTTCATATGCCCTGTCTACTATTGATGGTTTATATTTTCTTTCTCTAAACTTCTTCATCATATTTTTTGCCTGATCTTGAAAAACATGTTCCTGTGTACAATTTCGCTTGAGTCTTTGTAGTTGTCCCAATGGGATATTTTCCTGCCAGTTATCTAATTGTCCACTGTCTGCCTCTAGAAAATTGTTACAATCTACTGGTTTCCAAACAACCTTCCGCTATGTAAATATAAAGATCCAAAAAGGAAATACCTTGAGTACTGAACTGCCTAGTGAATTTGAGATTGTATGGATTACAATCGGATTAATTCCTGGATCAACATCCGTCCCATGTATACTTATTTGGTATATCCCTGTATACCTTTCCTATCTAAAAAGATGTACAACCTTGTTTTGAACAAATCTATTGTATCTGCCATCACAGTCTCCATGGGTAAAGAATTCCACATTTTAACTGCCCTTACTATAAAGAACCGTTTCCGTTGTTGCTGGTGAAATCTCCTTTCCTCCAACCTTAAGGGATGGCCCCGACTCCTTTGTACTGCTCGTGGGATGAATAGTTCTTTTGAAAGCTCCTTGTATTGTCCCCGAATATATTTGTATATAGTTATCATATCACCTCTTAGACGCCTCTTTAGAATGTAAAATCTTATTTAGCTAGCCTCTCCTCATACGTTAGATTGTCCATCCTCTTTATTAATTTGGTGGCTCTTCTCTGCACTCTCTCTAGTTCCATAATGTTTTTTCTTAGGATTGGTGCCCAAAATTGTACTCCATATTCAAGGTGTGGTCTTACTAATGCTTTGTAAAGGGGCATAATTATGTTTACTTCCCTTCCATCCATTTCCCGTTTGATGCAAGATAAGATCGTGTTTGCCTTTGCAGCTACTGCATGACTTTGGGCACTATTACTAAGCCTGTTGTCTACAAGCACTCCTAAATCCTTCTCCAGCAAGGATTCCCCCAATTTATCCCCATTTAATTTGTAATTTGCCTTTTTATTCTTGCATCCCAAATGCATAACCTTACATTTATTTGTATTAAACCTCATCTGCCATTTACCTGCCCACGTTTCCAGTCTCTCCATGTCCTTCTGAAGAGAAATTACATCCTACTCTGCTTATATTACCTTACACAATTTAGTATCATCAGCAAAGATGGAGACTTTGCTCTTGATGCCAACCTCAAGGTCATTAATAAACAAGTTAAAGAGCAGGGATCCCAGTACCGATCCCTGAGGTACTGCACTCACGACTTTAGCCCACCCTGAAAAAGTTATATTTATGACAACCCTCTGTTGTCTGTCCTTTAACCAGTTTTCCATCCAGGTGCATATATTATTACTGAGTCCAATTTTCTTTATTTTGTACACCAACCTCTTGTGTGAAACCGTATCAAAAGCCTTTGCAAAATCTAAGTAGACCAAATCAACCCTGGTCTAAATTCCTACTTACCTCCTCAAAGAAACAAATAAGTTTAGTTTGGCATGATCTATCCTTCATAAATTCATGCTGACTATTACTAATATTTTTGTTTTCCATTAGGTATTCCTGAATATTATCCCGTATTAAACCTTCAAGTAGTTTCCCAACTATTGAAGGCAGGCTTACAGGTCTGAAATTCCCCGGTTGTGATCTAGCTCCCTTTTTAATATAGGCACCACATCTGCTTTACGCCAACCATGTGGTACTGAGCCTGTGAAATGGAGTCCTTGAATATTAAATATAAGGGTTTGTCTATTACTGAGCTTAACTCCTTGAGAACTCTTGAATGTATGCCATATACATATAATGGTTTTTGAAGCAAAAAGTGGCACTGTGTGCTCATTTGCATGTCATTTCCCCTGTCACCCTCTGTCTCACCCTTTTACCCTCTGTCTCACCCTGTCGCCCTCTGCCTCACCCTGTCACCCTCTGCCTCACCCTGTCACCCTCTGCCTCACACTGTCACCCTCCATGTCACCCTGTCTCACACACTCTCTGTGTCTCACTCACACACACTCTCTCTCTGTGTCTCACATGCACACTCTCTCTGTCACACACTCACACTCTGGGTCATTGTTACGCCAGTGCTGCCCGCAGACCAGACCCGTCCCTTATACTGAGGTGGGGACGTATATGTGCACGCACCCGCAGCAAAAGGAGCGTGTCCGGAGTGTGGTGTTTTAGGCGTTGCCAGGCGGGTGGTGTTAGCTTTAGCAATACTTGCCGGTTCCGGTAAAGAAGAGCCATAGTCGTTGCCATTAGCCAAGGTCAGGGATTGGAGAATTCCGGAAGGTCGGTGTCCAAGCAGGGATCGAGAGCCAGAGGTTGACGTCCGCCAAGCCAAGTCGTGACCTGTGTGAATGAAGAGAGAAAGTGCCAGAGTAGACATCCGCAAGTGGAGACTATGTCGGGCGATGTGGGAATGGCAGGACAGGCATTATATAGTGCGGCTGGTGAATGGGAAGAGGGGGCAGACGTGGAGGAGTGTATGGAGCTGTCCCGGATAGGCTGCCTAAAGAAGAATACATGTGATCAGTCTTAGAGCCTGATTGTAGGCTGTGTGTGTGTTGGGGGCGGGGCCTCACTGCAGGAGCAGTGAATAAATTAGCAGGATCCGGCACGCGCTCTGTAACAAGCAGGGGTGTGCGCCCAAGCACAGCAGCAGCCGCCACAGCTCGAGCCATCTGCGGCTCAGCCAGCGCCCGCCGGAGACGAGGAGGGAGTCCCCCAACCATGGAGACCGGACGGGACTGGCGAGGGGGCGCCCCGCAGTAGCGGGCGCAACACGAGGTGAGGGGAGGCCATGTTGCGGCCGTCGTGACCCCCGGATCCTCACAGTACCCCCCCCCCCCCTCAGGGTTGGCCACAGGACGATCCTCCCTGGGTTTAGACGGAAACTTCTTTCGAAAACGTTTGAGAAGTCCAGGTGCATGGACGTCTTTAAGAGATACCCATGATCTCTCTTCGCATCTAAAGCCCTTCCAATGGACCAAGAATTGAACTTTACCTCTCGAGAGGCGGGAATCCAGTATTGCTTGGACCTCATACTCTACGTTGCCCTGTATGATAACTGGGTCTGGTCTCAGAGTGTGGTCCGGAAAGAGAGGGCTGGAAATGAAGGGCTTGAGAAGAGATGTGTGAAAAACATTAGGAATTCTCATGCTTTGAGGTAGTTGAAGACGGAAGGCCACCAGGTTTACCTGCTCCACGTTAGGAAATGGCCCCAGAAACCTCGGTGCCAGTTTAGGGGAAGGAGTTTTGAGGTGGATATTTTTTGCAGACAACCAAACCTTGTCCCCTGGTTTGGTGTTGGGTGCAGGTCGGCGACGGTGGTCAGCCTGGATCTTAGAAGACAGGGAGGCCTTTTGAAGTGCCGATTGGATTCTAGCCCAAGAGTTCTACAGTAGGGAGATGTGTTCATCCACAACTGGAACTCCGGAGGAGATATTGGAAATGGGTAGGCGAGCCGGGTGAAAGCCGTAATTAATAAAGAAAGAAAGGTGTCTCACCAGTGGATTCATTCCTGGAGGAATTAAAGGCATACTCAGCCCAGGAGAGCAATTCCGCCCAGTCATCCTCTGAGTCAGAGACAAAGCACCTTAAATACTTCTCGAGAGATTGATTAACCCTCTCGGTCTGTCCATTGGATTGAGGGTGATCCGCTATAACGCGGATACCCTTATAACACGGTTTGAGCGTGGACCCCGAATTAAAAACTGCACACACTCACTGCACACTGCATACATTCACAACACAGTATTGGTTCTATGTTTGGACCCTTGCCTCCAGGTTCACTTTGTTTGGTAGAGCCGAGCCCCCCTCTTCTTTTAAACTTTATTCCCTGTTTTAACTCACTTTAATAAAATTCTATGTTTATACTTTAAGGTATGTCCGTGTGCTTTTTACAAGATTGCTTTCTCTGTTGTTTATATATATATATACATTTCTCTGACTCTGGCCATAAGATGAACGATCTGAGGGTTGCCATACTCAAAGGTAATCTTAAAACCCCGAAAGAGAGACGGTTGCATGAATACAAATTTATGCAACTGTTCGGGACACTTAGCAGTGGCCTAAACAGAGATCGAAATTTTATGAGTCATTACTGACAGTAGTGAACTCTCGTCCCATAAGTGCTAAAGGCCATGTCTGTACATACTGTGCTATATGTATGCACACACAGCTGTCTCTCACACATACTAATACTCCTTGTTTTTCCATCCCTATACACCAATAGGGACCACTAAGTATCCACACACTCTTTTAGTTGTGCTACTAACTCTCACATTTCCACACCCACCCACACCATTTATATCCAGTCCCATCCCACTCAACACAACCTTGTGTAAACCGTATATACTGTGGGCTCTCCATTCATTTTTATTCACACTGATACACATACACACACTCTTTCTTCACTTGCTTCACGTAACCTTTTGACACCTCTAGCCATAAAACACATCCACACCGGGGGAGGAACACGCACGACATTCCAAGAGACACTGTTTTTAAGTTTACCTTTTGCTTCATTTCATTGTAACATCGCAGGAAGAAGAGATCAGTTATCTCGAAAGCTCGCACAAATAAAAGCATTCGTTAGCCACAGAACGGTATCATCTATTTATTTTTTTATTTTTTGATTATTGAAACTCGGCTAACACGGTACTGATACCTCTACATGTTATGTTGTATATATATATATTATCGTCTATATATATATATATATATATATTATATATATATATATAATATATATATATCTCTATATATCTATATCTATATCTATATATATATATATATATATATATATTTTGGTAAATACCTATAAGAAAAAAAGGAGACTTTTGGTATACATCCTTTGATCAAATAATGCCAAGCCTGCTAACCACGTCAAGGTAAGTCTCAATAGCAGGTCCCTACGCTAAATGCATACTAGTGTTGTGAAATAAGCCCAGAATGGGTTAAAATATCAAAGCGTATTCTTATAAACTAGTGCAGTTAAAAACTGGTATATACCAGAACAGAAACTCACATTTCTGCAAGTGAAGTGAAATAATGGGACCTTGCTTTGGGATTATACTGTATACCTAGAAGGGGAGGGGCTGGCCTGCCACAAACTGCTCAATTAGCAGTTGCAGGTGATTGGCTAAATATATTTAATTACACCATAGTAGTGTTGCCCTCTGGGAGCGTGCTGCTAAGGATTAAAATCGGCCCAACAAATAATGTAAAACAAATATAATCACTGCGCTTCTCCGTATAAGGAGCATGCAGCTAGTGAAGGAATTGGCCATACAAATGTGCAAAACAAAAAGTGAATCCCTGCGCTTCTCCCTTAGGGAAAGCAATCAATGGGGAATATATATATGTATTGTGTAAATACCTATGTTCTGGTATATACCAGTTTTTAACTGCACTAATTTATAAGCAGATGCTTTGATATTTTAACCCATTCTGGGCTTATTTCACAACACTAGTATGCATTTAGCTTAGGGACCTGCTATTGAGACTTACCTTGACGTGGTTGGCAGGCTTGGCATTATTTGATCAAAGGATGTATACCAAAAGTCTCCTTATTTAAGACATCTATATATATGTATATACTCTATAAATATATATATATATATATATATATATATATATATATTATATATATAATATATTATATCACTACACAAGAAAGCGGATACCGCGTCACTACCAATAAATATTGCCATGTCAAATAACCTACCTACATCAGAAAAATATGACTGAAGTAGTTATAAACAAAAAAAAGTATAAGCTGTAGGTGGTGCTAGAGGAAAAATAAAATATGAAAACACCAAAGAAAAAGAAACCTCTAAAGTAGCACTCAGACAATTATTTGCAAAAATGAAAAAGGGTACTTTAATTAAATCCAAAAAATAACAGACATACAAACAACTGACTGGTGAACCTGCCTGACTAAAATAATTAGTAGACACAGAAAGAATGTTACCAAAAAATATTAAAGAAACACACAATATAATAGACCCAAAAAGATAGAGAATGATGTCCAAAAAAAAATACTTGCTCACTGAGGGAATAGAAATTCCCGCATTAGAGCACTATAGACCAGCCGGTCACTAATTGTATCTTATACTGAAAGACATCATAGGTCTATAATAAACTAGGAAAAAATACACAAAAATAACATATGTGCTGTACTGATGGTAGTGAAAGTATCATTTACACAAAAATGAACCTATTACAACTCAAATAATATTAGAGCAAAAAATACATATAATAAAGTTCATTTAGTGACCCAAATACATAAATAAGAGCAAATGGGAAAAACAAGGGGAGGGATGGATAAGCAGAAATACTCAGCTCCTTGAAAATGAAATACTGCAAACATCAATCAGCACAGCACAGTCCACTGATAAAGTCCAGGCATGTAGAACTTTGTGATAGTCCAAAAATGAGACAAGGCAGGCAGGGTCAGCAGCAGCACAAATTAAAATTAGCCCACTAACGCGTTTCGCCCACAAAGGCTTCCTCACGAGTGGTGCTAAGGCTGTGTAGCAGGAGCATTTAAATAGGTAGCAGTCAATCATGAAATTCGCGCCAAAAAAACATATTTGGCAGATGCAGTCAATTGCTTCAGTGATTGGTGTTGACAATTAATGTCTCCGGGGTCCAACAACTGTGTTTAATCCCGCGAGAATTGTGTATGAAGCGTCACACATGCACATTAGGAAATTGAATATTGCGCCCGCCATCTTTGTTGTGGTATTTTTTCCATTTTGCCCTTAGTGACGTCATAATCTCGTAGCGAGCATATGGAAGTTGTCCCTGGCTTCCCGCATATGCGCAATAGATATTGCTTGTTGCGGCAGCCATCTTTAAGAGGGTAAATGCCCTCAGAGGGATTCTGATCGCAAACGGTCAGGTTTAATAGAGACAAATCCTCGCGCATGGGCAGTAGATGTTTTAGATGCCCAGACACCTCATACAGGGATTTACAGCGGTACAATAGACCCTGATTATGGAACTAGAAGCAGCATCTTTTATTTCCTCCTTGGTCCAGTGGGTCCCACTGTAAATAGCCACCCAATAAAGCAGATTTGGGTGCATATGTATGGATAATTTCATCCTAAGAGATATTCTTTAAAGCCAATTGATTTCTTTTGTGGATATATATTTATACATGGCTGGAGATTGGTGCCAACTCGAGACAGTAGTGTGGCATTCCAGACAGGTACAGAGTTAACCAGCATAGGTATTAAATAATGGCTGATCTATTGTAATAGAAGAGGAAAAGAGACAGGGATTAAAGCAAATCGTACAAAGGCATCTCATATCCCATTTTGAGATCATCTCAATACTGCAGTTATGAAACAATAGAGCAACAATTAATTACACGAAAATATCTGCATTATTAACTTAGAAGAGGACGGTATATAGGGAAAACTGTCAGAGCTGTTAATAAATTACTAATAAAAAACAATCCAAACCTAATTCCCGTAAACCAAAAACCCCCATAAAAATAAAATATGTATTAAAAAAGTCAGATATAAGTTGTTACTTCGTTGTTTCATTTTAAAACTCTGCAGTATTACCTGTAGTTGGAAAACAAGATAGTAGTTAAGCATGCAGTAAAATACAAACAGTAGATGATGGAATAAACAAATCACTTCATAGGAACATAGAAAAACCCAAATAGTCGTTAAGACCATTTGGGAGCATTGAACCTAATGTGACAATCCACCTGCATTCGTGTTGTAGGAGTGTTCTCTCAAAATCTCCCCCGCGTATCCCCAGGGAGACACGCTCTATAGCAAATGCAGAGAGAAGTGAATTGTCAGCTTTATGTTCTTGCAGAAAGTGTTTGGCTACCATTGTGATTTTCTTAAATGATTCTAGGTCCCTCTTAGCAGTTTTAATATTCCTGCTGTGCTCCATTATTCTAAAGCGTACTTCCCTAGTTGTCATACCAACGTATATCTTGTTGCAGGGACACATTAAACAGTAGATAATTCCTTTCGATCTACAATTTAGGAATTGTTTTATGAGGAACTCATTATTGCCCTTACTATCCTTAAAAGTGGTTGTTGGCTTAACAAACTTGCAGGCAGGACAGCCACCACATTTGAAAAAACCCTTTTTGTCAAAAGTAGACAAAAATGTTGTTGTACTGGGTATGGTGTAGTGGCTGTGGACCAATTTGTCCCTTAGATTTGGTGATCTTCTGCTCGTAAGTTCCACTTTGGGGCCTAGTTTGTGTTTAAGATCTGAATCAATCATAAGAATGGGCCAATGTATTTGAAGGATTTCCCGCACTTGATTCCATTGTTGATTGTACGTGCCTATAAATCTTATTTTGTTGGAATCTTGTTGTTTTAATTTCGGTTTCAAAAGAGATACCCGACTCATACATTTACTACGTTCGTATCCTTTCTTAATAACTGATTGGCTATACCCTCGATTACTGAATCTGTGTTTCATTTCCACTGCTCGTGACTCATAAGTAAGGGGATCAGAGCAGTTACGCTTTAAGCGAATAAATTCACCAGTCGGGACTCCAGCAATTTGATGGAAAGGGTGGGAACTTGAGGCGTGCAAGATGGCGTTAGTGGCAGTCTCCTTCCTGAAAATATCAGTACTAAGATGCCCATTACTCTCAATCTTAATAGATCACAAAGATCACAAAGATCTAAAAAATCGATTGAGGTGTGACTAAATTTAGATGTTAGCTTAATGTTGAGACTGTTGTGGTTGAGCACAGCGACAAATCGTTCAAAATCCTCTGCACTGCCCTGCCAGAGGATCAAGACATCATCGATGTATCTCAACCACAACAGTACCCGATCCGTCATGGCACTGTTTGCCTCTGAGAAAACCACTTCTCTTTCCCACCATCCCAAAAAAAGATTTGCATATGAGGGGTCACATGCCGCCCCCATTGCTGTCCCCCTTAACTGCAAATAGAATTTATTCTTAAAAAGAAAATAGTTATACGTCAAAGTAAATGACAGCAACTGCATCAAAAATTCTATCAACGGTTTAGTCAGTGTTGTCATTCTAAGGAAATTGTGCGATGCTTCCAATCCATCTTTGTGATGAATTGAGGTATACAATGCCTCAACATCACAAGTTGCTAAAATCACACCATCATCTACAACAATCTCGTCCAATCTGGATAACACATCCATGGTGTCATGCAGGAATGTAGGCAGAGTCTCTACAATAGGATACAGGAAGGTGTCAATAAAGCGGCTAATTGGTTCACTCATGCCACCAATCCCTGCTACAATGGGCCTACCAGGTGGATTTTCGGGGTCTTTGTGAACTTTCGGTAACATATATAGAGTAGGTGATACTGGAAATTTGGTCTTCAGACCTTGACAGATGGATGCTGTGATTGTTCCCTGTGAGCAGGCACTCTCTAAGAAACAATCCAACTCCAACTTAAATGTGTCTGTTGGGTCAGAGTCAAGTAAGGAATAACACTTGATGTCCCTCAACTGTCTGAAGACCTCCTTTTCATATAATGCTTTTGGCCAGATCACCACATTGCCACCTTTGTCTGCAGGTTTAATTTCCACATTGGACATGCCACATAGATCTTGGAGAGCTCTCCATTGTGTGCCTGATAGATTATTTGACCCTGTTTTTTTAGGTAGATTGAGTATATCCTCTGTGACAAGGTTTGCAAAAATCTCTATACATGAGTTGGTTTGAATAGGAGGACAGAAGGTAGATTTTGGTTTAAAGTTGGATACCAAACTTAACTCATTACCTGTCCCAATATTCGGTACCGATGAAGTAACCAAATCCTGTATCAATTCACGCTCTTGTGTATTAAGAACCTCTTCACTGTCATGACTAGTTATCTCATTGCCGGAAATTTTATTAAAGTGCTTTGTAAGAAGCAACTTACGGCAAAAAAGATTCAAATCTTTAATCCAGTCGAACTTGTTGATGTGATACGTTGGAGAGAAGGATAATCCTTTCCTAAGAACAAATGATTGTTCTTCGGTAAGGACCACATCAGAAAGATTGATAATAGTAAGCTCATCACTCACCAGTTGGCATGATTGCCTCTTCTCTTTTTGCCTCTGTATCCATATCGAATCCTGTCCCTTAATTGACGATTTCCAACGTCTCGTCCTCCTTGTGCTTGATCTTGTCCGTGGCTTTGTCCTAAAAAATAAGATGTAGGGGCGACATCGCCTTCCACTGACTGCCTAGATTCATAATCCGACGAGTCGATATCTGTTGATGTCGCACCAGATACAACAGATGGATTAGTTACATTGCGGGGTCTTGATTTTTTGGTTGTTCTCTTGCCGTGTTGCCAGTTGTATACTTTGTCTGTTTGATAGTCAACGGAATCACGGTTAAATTTCACTTTCTTTATATCAGTAATTTCAATCTCGTATTTAACAATATCCTCCTCAATGGTTTTAACAAGTTGCAAGTCATTTGGCTCAAGACTCTTATATATCTCCTCTATTTCTAGAGAGACCTCTTTGAAGGTGTTGGAGTCATGTTCAATTAGAATGGACATCAATTCAAATGAGCATTGATTAAGTACTCCCTCCCATCTGACTTTATGATTTGGATCACTAAATTGAAATGCAGGGAAAGTTTTAATTCTTAGACCCCTAGGTATAAGTTTGTGATCTAAATATCTCTCTAGGGCAGTTTTATTCCACCAGACTCTTGCCCGTTTGCGCATCAAGGCATTAAGAAGCTTAATATTATCCTTCCCCACGGCTGTCACTAATTGTGATGCCTGAATGTGGCTGACATCGGCCATAAAAAATATTTCGTCTGCATTTTTCAAACGCTCCTGCTCTCTAGCATTAAAATCCATTATCTAAATTCAACAAAAGAAAACCCTCTTAAAATAGAAATGTATTGGTGGAGCAGGTATCCTAAGAACACTGTAAGACAGTAACTACTAATTATTTTAGTCAGGCAGGCTCACCAGTCAGTTGTTTGTATGTCTGTTATTTTTTGGATTTAATTAAAGTACCCTTTTTCATTTTTGCAAATAATTGTCTGAGTGCTACTTTAGAGGTTTCTTTTTCTTTGGTGTAGATAGAGATATATATAGATAGATATAGATATATATATCTAGTAGATATATTTATTAATATATAGAGATATATATATATATATTCCCCATTGATTGCTATCCCCTTGTCCCAGAAACATAAAACTACGGGAGTGTAAGTTTCGGGTGGGATATTTGGGTTGAAATTAATTTGTCTTGTTTGCAGCCATTCGGCAGACAAAGTTACCGGTAGTTCCATAATTCTCCCTGACGTGCAGGCATGATTTGCGGGTATGCGAGGTGAATTAAACCAGGACTACACACGGTCTCCCAGAATCCTGTTTTTTGAGCCCAGGTATCCCAAACCTATTTTCCTCACAGGTATAAGTTTCTCCAGAACATATACTTTATTAAAACATGTTTTATAATGTATTGTACATTCTTTATAAATGTCTATACAGTCAGCCTGGGCCTCTACATAGGTGTCGGGATGTCTGCATAAACATCGGAGTTCAAAGAAAGGAGGATGTTCAGAGGTGATAAAACCATTTGGTGAGTGGGGAAGGGCGATTTGGCAGGTCGGAGAACAAAGGACAACCCGTTGGGAAACCTTTTGGACTGCAAGACCTTGTGGAGCCTGCCCAGTGGGTGGCAATGGGTTGGCTGGGGTAATATGCTGCTCGTAGGCGCATTTCCCATTGGCCGATTCATATTTTCCACTCGAGCCCCCATTTCCATTGGCTGCTGGGGAAAATTCCCACTCTCTGATTGGTCGCACCTCCTACTTCCATGCTAGAGAAAGCACAGCGGAAGGTATGTAACGGGATGGCCGAGGCAGAGAACCAGACCATCTAGTAACTTGAATTGGTGGTGCAAAGGCAGGCTTTTCAAAGTTGCTCTGTTGCGAAAAGCAGAGCAGCCAGCTTCATTCTGAAGCTAGGAAAGTCTGCCTAGCTGAGATTAAGTCAGACGCTCTGTCCAAGTTTTCAAAAGAGAACGTAGTTGTCGTGGTCAGGTATTCTACCCGAAAAGAGTACCAAGAAGCCGGGGGGATTTCCTGGTCAGGGTAAGCCTTCTGAAGCAGGTGCCCTGCACCTATTTGAGGCTAGATTTCACCCCCAGACACCCAGTAAGTGTGTATTTTACCTGTATCTTTGTATTTCATTGTGTGTTTACCCGAATAAACTAAATTTTATTCCACTACCTTGTTTTGCCTAGTGAATGAGCCAGTTTAAAAGATGTTAAAAATCCTTTTCTCCCGTGACACTGAGATCAGAGTTCTGGCAGCCGAGTAACCAGTGAAGCTACTTCCACCATGACTAGGAAGGGACGTATGCGGAAGCGAAGGAGGTAGCAGGCAGAGACTGTCAGAGGTCCAGAAATCTTCAATTAGTCCTCTCCAATGAATTACACATACAGTATGTCTGAAATGTGAGTGAAAATTTTGAAATCTGTTTCAATGCAATATATATTTTCTTTGATATACTACACCATTGTGAGTTCTCTTTGCTTTTCGATATAACACTAAATCTAAAGACATATATTCCAGAGGAGGGTCCACTATAGTGCTCCCATCAGAGAGAGGTGGATCTCTGATATGCCATTTTAACTATAAGAAATCTGTGAGTGGGACCAACAGATTTTTTTAGATGATAGTTCCCTTTCACGATTGGCTACACCATTATTTGTAATTTATTTATTTCACAAATCTACCACGTGATCCACAAGCACTCCCCTTACCTTGAAGACGACACACTATTTTGGGACCAGAGGACAGTCCATCAAAAGTGTTCAGAGCTGCTGAATTTTCACCTTACACACATTTTTTTTCCACATTTATTTGGTGAAGGTTATATACAGTTACACTATTGAATTTGAGGTATTTGCATTTTTCACTGTACGTTGGTAGACTATATATATATATATATGGGTATTAACACTTGATTTGTATTGGTTGCACTTTGAAGTTTAAATCAGATATAGAAGCACCCGGTTACCCTCCTCTTTTTTCTCACTATACAAGAACACAAGTATGAATAATATTACAACTTTAATTATACTTAGTCTAATTCAAGAATATCTATATGTTATCAGAGGCAGAAGCACACCATTGTAGGCTGTGGGTGGCCAATTAGTTCTTGGCTTTGGAGTGAAGCACTGTGTTGGGTCAGATGTGCTGTAGAGGGATATGGTCTTGGGGACAGAAAGAGAAGGTTGGGGACATGCTCTTGGAGGTGCGGGAGGAAAGGGAGCATAAGGGGGATGGTCTTTGAGACAGCCAGGGAGGAAGAGAAGGTGTTCTTGGTAGCCAAGGGAGATCAGAGTGAAGAAAAGGTTGCTGAGGTGAAATTATAAAAAGGTTCTGCCTTGGTTTCATCTCAGGTGTTCATATATTTTGTTTTGAAATAATGAAAGTTTGACAGATGGAAACGCCTAACATACTGTACATACACTTACTGTATGATAGATATAATATCAATTGGGAATGTACAGTATTCCAATGGGACAATGGTCAGTACTAACGATAAATTATAAACATCCAGACCACCTTTGTGGTATAAAATACAAGTATACATTCTCCTACTCATTTTCATATGCATAACTCATAAATAATTATTGTTTTTATTCTCTACCACTGCCTTGGTTACAGTATGTTCATATATTTTCATGGTTTCATTTAAAATACTGAAATTATCAGTGCTAAATAAGGATAACATAGAAACACATTTTGTAAGAATTCCACAAGAGGTTTATAAAATTAAAGCATTTAAAGTATTAACAAATTCCCATAAACCCACTAGTACCTTCCAAGTACTAGTCCAAGGTGGTGAAAGTTTGCAAGAGTGGATATTTTGCTGCATTCATTTAAATGTATCATTAATGAAACAATACATATTCACAGTTTTAAAATAAAATATGTAGAATAAACATAACTAAATCCCTTATTTTATTTATGGAAACCTCAACAATCCTTGTTAAGCTCTTGTGTTTGGCTGATTATAACCAGACAAAATGTATTCAGTTACTAAAACAGCATATTTAAATGCTTACCACAACTAAATATGTCTAGTTTGCAGATACATTCCTGTCTGCTGTCCCCTGGTTAAGATTGGACTGATACACTTATTCAGCTATTGCAGTAAGATATCTGCTATAAAAAAAAAACCTTTAGCTTTTTTCTTCAAAGGTCCATGTAAAGTATTGTGCTCTCTTTGTTGTGTTTAATGTAATTATATAAGTATTTAGAAAAGGACAAAAGTTACAGTTTTTAAACATACGTAAGTCCTTTCTTAGGATGGAATAAACAAATGGTACTGATATGTTTAAGGGTTATCACTGGTGATTGATGCCTTTGAAATTTCTTACATTCACATTTATCTTAAAGTACTTCTTCAAAGTTAAACATGCTAAGTTGAAATGAGGGTGATATTTCACTTCCATGGGCGACTCTCTTTTTTTGTGTTCTTACTGGCTTTTGCTTTTCTCTAAGAGGTTAGGAGTACTTTTCATGTTTTCCTGTTTGTTGCTATGAAAAAGAGGGAGACCGGTCAAGTATTCAAAATGAATTTTTAGTGTGGGACTGCCTATTTAAAAGTATAGTATATAGAAGAGGGAAACACTCACAGGAATGAAGGCCCAATGAACATCAAGTTAGTTTACATAATAACATTCTGGCATACACAGTCTCCTTTATCAGGACCAAGGAAGATCTCAATAATGATAGAAAATAATATTGTATTTTGGCCTGTTTTAAAATCAAGCTCTTCAATTTTCTGTTCATGTAATTTCTGCAGTGTGCTTGCAAGGTACAGTATCTGAAGCTTCATAAAGATACATGTTCCAGTTAAAGGTACCAGCTACAGTATATACTGTAATGGAAATATAGCTTGAACAGATAGAGTAACTGAGCAAATGGAAATTAGCTCCAATGCAGACTATAGCAGTGAAATTTGCTAGTTACTATGATATTAATTAAAACTAATTTTAGGGGGGAGAATGTTAAAAAGGTTGGAGGAGATGTTAAACTAGGATGGAGGGGGGAGGGACAAGAAACACATAATGAACTAAATAGAATAGATGGGGATGGGGAAATAGCAAGGGGTCATGGAGGTAGAATGGGGGCAAGTGTGAGTTTGGAAAGCAGGGAGACACCCATATTAAATATAGATAATACTAGAACATTTCTAAAGACTACATCCACCCGCTTATCTTCTGTGGCCATGCTGGCACACAGCTGGTCGCCATTTTGGGAACCATGAGGCATGGCACCCCAGTGGCACCATCCCCCGCCATCATGGCGACTTTCAGGGAGGTAGGATTTCCAGCATCAGCTTGGCTTATCTCTCCTTTGGCCACCTTGGTGCTCAGCTGACTCTCCAGGAGGAGAGTGTCAGCACTTGGGAGTGCCTGATTCACCGGCACTCCTGCTTGGAAGATGAAGCGCTGTTCCATAGCGCGAAACTCGTTGAGGAGGAGGCTGTGGTGTAACCTAGGTGTGTTGTGTGTCTCATCGGAATAAAGTTTTTTCAATTACAAACCGGAAGTTCGCTTGGATTTGTGCCGTAGTAGTGCCGGACTCTCTCTTCTACTCCAGCCTACAATTTCTTTACGGACACACGCAGGAGAAACGAGCATTATAAGGAAGCAGGACCCAGGTCGAGTAACATATAGAGGTAAGGGTTTTTCCCTCCCATCCCCGATTGACATAGTGGTCCGCAATTCACCCTTCATACTCCATTCTCAAAGGCACCACTCCACACCTATGGGTGTATAGACTGCATACCTGTGCGCAAGACAGCACTTTGTTCAATTCCTGCGGGGAGCTTCACTCAACCATTCCCTAGTGGTCCGCTTTTGCTGCAACCTCTCTACGGAGAATCCTCCTAGCTACGAGGACCTTATGGATTGAATCCAAGACCAGCAGGTCATCCTCCAGTTTCAGACCCCTGGGCGAACTCGTGACTCGTCCCAAGGGGAAAAATATGTGACACTCTCAAAGGAGTCTTGAAGAGAAGACTCCCGCAAGCAAAGAGTTGAAGATGACCCTCCTCCCAAGGCACCTGCTGCTGCATCCAGGACGCCCAGATACTATCGCCGCTTTGTGGATGGATATTCAAGCAAAGAGAAGGTCCTCAGCAACCTTCTCAAGATATACCCCGAGGATGCAGGGCGGAAAGCCACATCCGCACAGCTCCCCTTCGATGACATGTGGACGTCAGCCTGTGAAAAGGCATTCACCGGTGTAACAAAATTGTGGGTAATCAGCGCATTAATAAAGGCAGTATGCTCGGCTGGTTACCCCTATTTCGTATTGGGGATGAAGGGGTTAATTTAATGTGCACTGCACATGTATTATTTTTCTCTCTGTCCCTTATTGTCCCCATTTTGCAGGAGTGTATGTGCCTGCAATAGTGTATAACATAGTACACTGACATTACTGGCTTTGGACAGAGGATGCCGCTGTGAAAGCTAAACCACAAGTTAAGTGGATAAGCGTAGCGCGGTCTCTTTGTTCCCTTGCCAAGTGTATAGGTATCCATTACTGAGACTGGAAGCCGCAACCGCAGAGTCAATTGAATCAAAGGGCTGTGGTTTCCCGTCTCATATGGCTCTCGGATACAATGTATCTCCGTCCCGGTTAATGGTGCATCTTGAAAAGCAACTCGCAATTGGCGTGGGAACTCGGTCAATTGACCTGAGAACCCCGTAACCGCGAGTCAATTGACGTGAGGAGCCCATAGCCCAGCATTGCCAGTTCAGAAAGAAGCCATAACTGTGGAAGGAAAAGGGCCAGCAACCTGAAATGTGGTATGCAGCCCCAGTGTAACACCCTAAGCACCCACATATTAAAAATATAATTGTAGGACAAGGGAAACATGTATTTTTGATAAAGTGTATTTTTGCTGCAGTTTTAAATGGACAGGCAGGATGAGGCTTTTTTCTACTGTCGTTGAAATGCACACAGGGACCAAATGTTTTGACACCTATGAGCTGGGACACTTTCCTATGCAGACTTCAGAGACCCCACGCTGAGGCAGTGCCTGTGAGTCTAGGGAAGTGTTGCATATGAAAGCCCCAGAGTCAGGATGTGTGAATTAACCAGGATGGTTGCTGAATAGGATATCCTGTTAGCCATCCGGGCTAGCTCACACCTTGAGTTCCCCTCCCAGCCAGGTAGAAAGTGGAGTACACATATGCTAAGCAGTCAAGGTAGCAATGTCACACAGGCGCTGTATTAGCCGGAAATCCCTAGAGTATCCACTCTGCAAACTGTGGGCAAGTTGGGGATTGGTGAATGGGAAAATTCCCACGAGAGGGATTGGGTGGGTATGTTGGAGATAGTTTCTCAAACCCTATATACATACTCCCTTAGCTACTGTAGTACCCACGGTTATTCTAACACAAACCAGTGGCAATCGCCAAAAAGACCCAGGTACATGCTGGATATATGCCTTAAACTATACTCAGCATTTCTGCATTGATTAATGGTCCATCAGATTAACAGTGGGACTGCCAGGGACCCCTGCTGTGTTAATCCTATGGGTCATTAGTCAATGCAGAAATGCCTTAAAATAGCCAGGTTACACCCAGCACATACCCAGAATGTAACCGGGCTAGTTTAAGGCAAGCTTTAGAATACTCATGGTCTCGTCTGTATCCCCGTTGTCTTTCGTTTTTCATTCTACAATGTGAGCGGACTTCCATCACGCTTTTAACAGCGGATAAGAGCAGCAACGACCCTGGAACGCAAAGAGTCTTATCACATCGGAACCAAGGACATAATTCTGCACCAGGTCTCCGTTATTGCTGGGGTTATCAATCAGACCCCAACGGACCAGAAAGAACTTCGCACTATTCACAGAAAGATTGGGCTGGCAATTTGCACCATTGCAAATGGACTGCATTTTAAAGGACAATATTCTGGTGCTTTGCACCTTTCTGGACATTCTATCCCGTTTCTCTCTTCAGTAACTGTTTTTGTTAAGTATATTCTGAGGTTGTCGTGTGTCTGTCTAGTAAGGAAATGAATGACAATTTATTTTGCTCAACTTGTGTGCTCAATCTAGTTCCCCAAAAATATAAAATTGTACTACAGGTCAGTCCCCCGTGACAATCGGTCTAAAGAAAAGCCTGAGGCGCCCGTTCCAGCGTACATCGATCCCGAGCAGCCATACATACTTCACGTGGATGCAAGCTTCAACGGCCTGGGGGCACCAAAAGAATCCGGCTGGCCTCCGACCCGTAGAATACGCCAGTCGTTGCTTGACCCCCAGCGAGCAGAATTATCCGGTCCACAAGTTGGAATTCCTCGCTCTCAAATGGGCAATTGTGAACAAACTCCACGACTATCTGTATGGAATCACATTCGAAGTGCGAATGGACAATAATCCGTTAATGTACATACTGACGTCTGCCAAACTGGATGCTACCGGCCACAGATGGCAGGCGGCTCTCTCGATCTACCAGTTTATGTTGCAGTACAAACTGGGGCCCCTGAACATAGGAGCTTATGCAATATCCAGAAGACCGGGACTGAGTACAACACCGGACGATGACCTCTGGGACGAAATCACTGGACCAGGGATGCAGGCTATGTGTTTGACAGCAGTCATCGTGGAAGACATTTAGGCTGGAATAACCTCCGGCACCCTGGGTTGACTTGTGACCACTGCAACTGGGGGGACATTTCCCTCTGGTGAAGCAATACTGCCTTCGTGAAACTCAAAGTCCTCCACCAGCTGTGTCTTTGACCGACCGTCTGTCGGTAACCTGTAGCTTTCACACCGGTTAACAATCTTGGCTCAGTCCCATGACCAGTACCGTCCTGATCGCTTGTCCAAGTTCTCTCGCAGGCACTATGCTAACGGGTAAAGAGAACCTGTGTTTGCTCTGCCTTGTGAAACGTGTGTACGTTACCGCTTGTTTTTGGAGCTCACAATCTTCGAGTTTCCCACTATGTTATAAGACCCGCAGGATTTTATAACATAGGCTTAATCTATCCCACCACTGCCACCAGTAAATAAGCTTGTCACGGGAGACCAGGCTTATCAACACCGTTTTATACCAGGATCATAGGATTGAGCAAAGCAAGGAGGTAAAATAAATTGTAATTTATTTCAGGAAAAGACATACACACAATGTAACATAATTTACACGGTTAACACACTTACTGGGAACGGGGCCAAAAAATAAACTTGTCCTTTAATCGAAATTCACAATAATGACCTCTGCAGGATCCCTTTCCAATGACCGGGGGTACTCACGAAAGTCCTGGAACTGATTTCGGCATGCAATGCCAGCCGCGACCGCTACGTTCTTAAAAAGCGGGACTTAGAAAATGTTCTAAGTCAAAATCTTTGAAGCCGGCTAGTGTCTATTCAGCACAGAGCATCTTTGAATTTGCCGCTGATGGTTTGGTGCATGGAATCTGTGCTCCAGATTGGCTGCAAGGTTTCTTATGGGTCTCAGTGTCCCATTCAGAAACCTCTACAGCCTATCAGAGTGTGGGAATTCTCCTGCCAGCTATCACTGATTTGCCGGTATTTTAAAGCCGGGTGGGGACCTTTTCTCAGTCTGCCAAGGGGCATGTGCCAACCTGGCACCTCTGCCTCTTAGCATACTGAGCCCACCCGCTGTTCAGGGTCCACAGAGTCTAGCGAAGGGCAAAGGGTGGCCGGGGATGGAGGTACTCAAGTATAACTTCAGTATCCTGCCTGTTTTAGCACCGTGGCATCCCTCAGGCTTTCATGTCCGAACTCCGCACAGACCCATAGGTACCAAGCTTGGTAGCCATCTGGTCTCTCGGAATCCATGAATTTAAAATCCCACAGTTCAATCACAGGTTATCAGTACATATACCTATTAAATATAACTCTTTAAGAAAATATACTGTGTCCTGTGTGATAAAAATATGTAAGTCCCTGTTCTGGTGTCAGGGATTGAGTAAGGGGATATACTGTATACACTTAATAGCCTCATCCTTGCCACACTCTAGAAATGACTTTTAAACTTTTTACACACAAAAAACAGTCACAGCTTTATCATATAGCTGGAGTATCCCCTGACCCCCTATACTACGTTCAGGGTACCTGGGCATGTACCTGGGCACCCCTGCTTATACTAGGGACCCCTTGTATGGTGCAGGCATGCATTAACCCCTTCATGCCCCGTTTACCTTGTCTGTTTTATGCTGCAGCAAGAATCCTGGCAGTGAGTCACAAGAACTTGTTCAGGGTAGGAGTTTGCCAGGAGCAATGTGCTTGGCTGTATCCGAGAATCTCACTTGATTCTGTGTAGACTTTCTCCGGCAAACCCACCCTGAAACTTACAGCCTAGAAATCTCCTGGTCCCAGCACCCCGAGAAAGGCAAAACACAGACAAATCTTTAATGACACAAAATTTGCACACAGTCACAGTAATGCATTTCTGACATCTAGGTCCAATTTGGTGCCTTCTTAATATTATGTTCTTAATATAATGATTTTAACATATGATGTTACTGTTATGAAATATTGTTCTTAAAAATATTGTTCTTAAAAATATTGTTCTTAAAAATATTGTTTTTATATATCGTTTTTTACTACAATATGGTGTTTCTATTATGGTAATTTTAATATCAAAGTTCTTAAACAAATTTTTTTAATAAAATATGATATTTGATTTGCTTGAATATTTTAGAATGTATTAACATCTAATTTTGTCTATCTTCCTCATCCTATCTAGAACTCCGTCACTCCCTGCGTCGTTTTTTATAAATATACTTCATTATACATTTTTTACATCATTATTTGTTTTAAATATTTTTAATATATTCTGAATTAAAATATAACTGTTTTATTTGTTGTAATAGAATTGTATTAATTATATTGTAGAATATCAATCTTTCATACTGTTTGTACTGTTTAAAAGAATTGAGATACACTTCACATGTTACGATATGCAAATTAGACATGTAATTCCAATCAGCTGATAGGACCCCCTGATTAGACCGATGATGGACTATATATATAAGGGAGGACCTATGGGGTTAACTAATTCGATTCCTGACGAAGCCACAGCGAAACGCGTTGAATCGATCCACTGTGGGAGGTAACTGTGCTGAGGAGATTACTGGAGAGAACTGCTGGCAAACTATCAGGAGACGGACACACCAGATAGCCTCTTCCGCCCTAATCCAAGACGACACAGGACGTGACGAGGGGATCCGTGACGTATGCGGAAGGGCTACACCGCTCCAGGAGAAACCAGCGTTCACCATCCACAGCTGCCCTCTCCCTCGAACAGTAATACTTTTTAAAATGTGAGTGTATTATTACATATATTAATCGATTGCTGCCAATACAATTAGACTATACTACTCTATTGTACGCTCTCTCTTTATTTCCTATACCCCTGGGAGAATCATTGAATATCTACATCACGAGCTTCCAGTATCACGATACCACTCTGAGGGATTTCCATTAAAGGGCTCCCATCAGAGAGAGAAGGGTCTCTGATACGCCTTATTTGTTATTTTAACTTGTGAGTACAACCATCACAGAGAACATTTATATTCAGATCATTATTGTTGTACCATCTGCACTATTGTATTCATTTTCTTTTTCATATCAACGAGTCACACAGCGCTCCACTCATATTTGAGAACCTGCACAAGAATCATCTGGACCTGGACAGTCCGCTTTAAGGGTGTAGAGCTGCTTTTATTTATTGTATTTCACATTGATTTTTATATATATATTTTTTTCACATATTGGTGAAGGTCACTAAACACAATTTGTTTATTTATCATTAATTGAATATCTTTGTCACGCACATTATATAATTATTTAATTAACATTCACTTAGTTTTGAGAAGCGCCCGGTTTTTATTTCTGTTTTTGCATATCTAGGTCCAATAGCTGAAACTCTAGGACCTCAACACACGGATCAGGGGTAACCCAGTGAGCTTAACCTTTATTAGGGACCCTGGGTACCCCTTCACCATCACACCACTGGAACAGTTGAGATTCTGTCCAATCTACAAGAGGATTATGTAACTGGAACCATGGCAGTCCAAGGATGACAGAGACTGTAAGAGAGTGAATGACGTCCAGTTGGATCTTTTCGGTGTGATCGTTCCCTGTTTACAACTGTAATAGAACTGTTTGATGATAGATAAACATGGGCTGTAAAAGTCAGCCATCAATAGCTTCTAACCCTACTGGGCATTTCCTAAGTATCAGAGAAATTATATTTCTTTCTGCGAATTTTTGGTCAATGAAATTCCAACCTGACACGGAGTCCAAAAAGGCCTGTTTAGTGGTTTTGAAGGTTTCACCGCTTAATATGATAGGTATTAACACCCTGGTTTGCATTGTAAAAGGAGAAGGAAATAATGTTCCCAGTGGGATTCTCCTGGTTCTCACGGGGTCTTTGAGTTTTTCAATTTATTGGGACAAACAAGTACTTGGTGTCCAGTGTTACTGCAATACAGGTAGAGTCCAGAATTGCGTCTGCGTTGTTTCTTGCCAACCGATAGCTTGTTACTTCCGAGCTGCATGGCTTCCTCAGGTTCCGTTGGCGGATGGCTAACGGGAGCTGCATAATAATTATAAAGAAACTGCATGCCTTGCTTGCGCTGAGTTTTTTCGACCTTTTGCTCCTTTAATCTCTAATCCATCTGAATGCATAGGGCGATGAGCTCTTCTACCTCAGTGGGACATTCCAGCACGGCAAGTTCATCTTTAAGATTTTCGGTCAGGCCTTGCCAGAATAGTGCTACCAACCCCTCATCGTTCCATCAGGCCTCAGCGGCGTAGACCGCGTACTGGGCCACTGAACAACTACATTGGAATACATATGTAGAAGAGAGGAAGAAGCTGTTACCTTGCATCTGGGTGTGTCGAATACTCTGCTGAACTTGTTGGTGAATTGTGATGTCGCTGGCAAGGCCCGGTTTTTGTTCCCAGATCGGTGAAGCTGACACCAAAGCGTCCTCGATCAACAAAGACACAATATATGCCACCTTAGATCGCTGTGATACAAAAAAAGATGGAGTCATTTCAAATTGTATAAAGTATTGGTTAAGAAATCCGATACAGCCAAGAGGGTCACCGCTGTAGCGATTGGGTACAGGAAGTCACGGTTCTGAAACTGCAGTTCTGGGAATAGGTTCTGGGACAGCAGAAGCTGCGGAAACAGAATTAACTGAGGTACGCTGTGTATGATCTGTGATGGATTGAACTGCCACTTGAAGTTTATTTTATTCCAGATATTTTTCAGCAAGGTCCATGTTTGTGGGGCTTAGCATACTGTAACAGGTGTTCGCCACAAACAGGACAGAACCACGAGGCTGAGGGGGGCTTTAAAATACACCAACCTGCAGCCATGAAACTGCATCCGGTGTGCAGATCCGTAGTCATGTGGCTGGGTCATGGTAGGAGAAGTAGGATAGTATTGATACTCGCCGTGGTCTAGGGTTAGAGATTTATAATAGTCAATGTGTGTAGCCGAGGTCGAGGTATAGAATAGGTGGGAGTCCAGGTACGAAGCTGATGTCGTGGATAAGAGAAGGTGGGAGTCCAGGTACAAGGTGAGGTCGAGGATACTAGGAGACAAGCCAAGATTGGCAGAATTGCACAAGGCAAAACAGGACACAGCAAGCTGGGTGCTTGTGGGTAACACTTCGTCGCAGGTTAATGACTACTATGAACAAACAAAACAAAAGACCAAGTGCACTTCTAGTGATTAATCATAATTATAGGCTGAATCAGTAAAATTCAGGGCATTATTGAAAACCCTGCTCTCTGATTGGTTAAAATTCCGGGCATTATCCAATCAGTAATACACTGAATTTAAGCAGCAGAATGTGTAGTTTTCAATGTGTTTATTTCCAGCCAATCAGAAAAGGGGGGGAAGGGAAACACAGAGTGATTGTGCCCCTGAAAGAATTCACTAAACTGCACACCACTAGGTATAAAAAAATTACTTTTAATAGATTGACTTAAAACATATATTACCAAAGGTAGGTGTAACGTGAGTAAAAATAAATTAAATCAGAAGTATCGAGCATCTATGTCGTCTAGTATGTATGATAATGATATCCCAGTTAGCCAGCTAATGATGGTGGGATATAGAGGGCATATGATGCAAAAGGTCAGGGTGTTAACCCCTCTGGATAAGCTGTTAGACCAGATGGTAATGTTAACCCCTCTGGAACATCTGTTAGACCAGATGGTAAATATATAGAGGTCAGCAAGACCAAATGGATAGTGAATAGGAAAATATCCAATCCTCCTAGCATGAACTTAAATTGAACAGCTTTGCCGATTTAATTTGAACTGTCACGTGAAATACAAATCCTGTGGTACAGGGACTGGCACTCGCAGCCACAGTGTTAGTGAGCTCACAGCATATGAGGTGAGAGTGCATACACACAGAGGTAGGAGGAATGGCAACAGTACTCGCTGACTACACAAACTAGACTGAAATGGCCAAGTTCTGTGATCTAAATATACTGAAACAGGAACCTGCAAAAACTACATTAATACAGCTCCAAGTAGGAGGCTGACAACATTGCACATCCAATGCGCGTTTCCCTCCAGCAAAGGAGCTTCTTCAGGGACAAATTTTACTGGGGGGGAGAGGACTGACCCCTTACATACCCTGTCAGTACCTTGATAACAAAATCAATTGCCAACAGCTGTTGCGCATGCGCCTGTGCTCACGCATACAGCAGTGAAATAAGATACCCAAATACTCCTAAGAGTGGGTATTAATAAGTTCTTATATAGAGTACCTAAAATATGCCACTACTAGTGACTTCCCGACCATTGCCCGATCAAAAGTAACTGTTTTGAACAAGTAGCTTTGCCGGCTACTGCGCATGTGCGAGGACATAGAGAGTATTCCTGTTGGATATTAGCCAAATACCGCGCATGCGCGGAGACTTAGAAATTATTTCGGTTGGTTACCTGAACCAGAGCAGCCATGCAGACCATAATGGAGCGTTGACCGAGTCCCGCCATGCGCGGAAACTTAGAGATTGATGCTGTTGGTTGCCTGAACCAGAGCAGCCATGTAGATCATAGCGGGGGTGTTCAGGCAAACCAACACATCAATCTCCAAGTTTCCGCGCATGCGCGGTATTTCGCTAATCTCCAACAGGAATACTCCTAAGTCCTCGCGCATGCGCAGCAGCCGCAAAGAGGCGCGTTATGGTCAAAAAACGGTACTTTTGATCGGGCCAATGGTCTGGAAGTCACTAGTAGTGGCATTCTTTTAGGTAATCTATATAAGAACTGTACTCACAGGATGTATTTCAGTGACAGTCAAATTATCGCAGAGCTGTTCAATAATGTTCATGATAGGGGATTGGATATTTTCCTATTCACTATCCATTTGGTCCGCTGACCCTCTATATTTACCATCGGGTTATAACAGCTGATCCATAGGGGTTAACATTACCATTGGTCTAATAGCTGATCCAGAGGGGTTAACACCTGACCTTTTGCATGTATGCCTCTATATCCCACATCATTAGTGGCTCTAACGGGATATCATTATCATACATACTAGACGACATAGATGCTCGATACTTCTGATTTAATTTATTTTTACTCAGTTACACCTACCTGGTAATAATGTTTTAAAGTCAATCTATTAAAAGTTATTTTTTATACCTACGTGGTGTGCAGTTTAGTGAATTCTTTCAGGGGCACAATCACTCTGTGTTTCCCTTCCCCCCCCTTTTTGATTCACTTGTCAGCTCACAGTCTGCACCAACAACTTGATACTCATTTATTTATTTAATTACACAATTAGTATGGTTTTGTGATCACTCCCTAATCCTTTCCTTTGTCTCATTTCCAGCCAATCAGCTTTCAGAACAGCTGACACAGGGTAGGGATTTGTCTGATTGAGTCTAAGTAACAGCTCTGAGACAAGGCGGGGAGGTTGGTATTGGTAAGGAGCTTATCAGCCACGGGTTGACTCCTCCCCTCCTGAGCTGACTGAGATTTCTGAGCAGATCAGTTGAATGGGGGGGGGGGGGGGGAGGGTGGAGTGCCAAAGCAAATAAGTAAGTGGCTGTCTGAGTTTCTTTGTGGCTGCAGCTTGTGGTGTGATGTAGTGTCCATGTATCAGTAGCAGTGTGTTGTGCTGTGCTGTTGTATATCTGTGTAGAGGTGCTGTGTGTGTGTGTAGCAAGCTCCAGTGTGTGTGTGTCAGTGTCAGCAAGTGTTTATGGGTGTAGCATGTGTGTGGTAGCAGCAGTTGTATGTGTGGTGGGGGTGTGTGTGTGTGTGTGTGTGTGTGTGTGTGTGTGTGTGCGCGCGTGTAGAGGTGCTGTGTAAAGAGGTGCAGTGTTGTGTGTTTGTATGTTGTGTGTGTGTGTGTATGTTGTGTGTGTTTATGTTGTGTGTATGTTGTGTGTGTCTGTGTATCTTTGTGTGTATGTTGTGTGTGTAGAGGTGCTGTGCATAGAGGTGCAGTGTTGTGTGTGTGTGTGGGGGGGGTGTGTGTAGAGGTGCTGTGTTGTGCTGTGTTGTTTGTAGAGGTGGGGGGAGTGCAAAGTTTAGTAAGTGGCTGCATTTTTTATTGTGACTGCAGTGTGTGTGTGTGTGTGTGTGTGTGTGTGTTGTGCTGTTGTATGTGTAGCAGCAGTTTGTGTGTGTGTAGAGCTGATGTGTGTGTGTATAAAGCTCCAGTGTGTGTGTGTGTGTGTGTGTGTGGTGTGTGTGTGTGTGTGTGTGTGTGTGTGTGTGTGTGTGTGTGTGTGTGTGTGTGTGTGTGTGTGTGTGTGTGTGTGTGTGTGTGTGTGTGTGTGTGTGTGTGTGTGTGTGTGTGTGTGTGTGTGTGTGTCAGTGTCACCTGGCGGTGTCGTTGTCACCTGGCAGTGTATGTGTATGTAGACCCCTTTCCCCGTGACTAAGGGATCTACGTGTGCTGGATACCTGTCTGGCGTACAGGAGGGCTGATCCTCCGCCACTGGGAGCCTGGGGTGGTCGCGTTCTATCTGGTGACAGCGCCTCCACCTGGGAGGGATCCTAGTGCAGCTGGATAGCCCCTCGCAGGAACAATACCGCCAGTAAATAAAGACACACACAGGTATCCCCAACTTATATTTACTGTCACATATATCACTATTGCACAATAACCACACAAGGCCCCCCCATGCAGTACCCACATATATACACACACACGCACGCGCACGCACACCCCGGTGAGATCCCCCAAAGTACTGAGGGTGCCCATGGCACCTAACCACCCGGTGTCCGCAGAGCCAAGGCCACCCAAAGTGTGTGGAGTAGCGCTACCCCCTGTGTGTGTGGCCGTTGGTGCCGTCGGACCGCAGAGTGAGCCCCCGACGCGGGTCTCCACGACGCCGCTGCTCCTTGTGCGTGGCGTCCTGTCACCGGTCTGCTAACGCTGTTGGGTGCTAGTGGGGGAGCGTCCCTCTCTAGGGGTCTTCCCTACATTACCCAAACTGGAGGGACCGGGGCGTATCTGGGGCAATCTGGCCAAGTCCAGGGGAGCTCCCTGGACACTACCTGCTCCGCTGGGGTCTCTCTTCCGACTCGCTCGCAATGCCAAGCGCGCCAAATGAATCCTTGTCCTGGAGCCCTATTGGCTCTTGATGCTCCACGTGATGCCTACCCGAGAGCATGCTGGGACATGTAGTCCCGCAGAACGCGGTGCGGAGCCTCTGGTAATGACGGCCGGGCTCCTATTGCGCATGCGTGACTTCTAAGATGGCGGCCCCCCGCTTGCCGGGTACGCCGTCTAGCTCCGAAACACCGGAGCGTCTCCCGGCAGCTAGCCAGGTCTGCCCACAACTCTGGCGGCACGCGGGCACCTCCATCGTAGCCGTCACGCTCTTCGCCCCGAAAGTAAGAAGGGACCTGGCTATGTATATGAGAGAGAGAGAGATCTAACTCTCTCTCTGTCTCTATCTCTCTCTATTCTGGATCCAGGCTCACCTAGCATGTGAGAAGATCCATGTAGCTTAACTCATCCCCCTTTTAAAGCACACAAAGTCCTTCTATTTTCTTCCACTTTATTGAGTGGAGTTAACAGAAATATAACGGTTCTATATGTAATATAATAATAGCATGTTCTTGTGCAGCGCTGCTAGTTTTAGGGTTGTGATAGCAGATGTCTCTTGTCAGGAGAATTATCTTGGTGGGATGAAGGTGCTCTGCTAAGGGGAAGTTGCTTCTCTGAGGGGAAGGTAAAAAGGCATCCCTTTCCGAGGGAGCAGCGGGAGAGGTGTCTTAGGCCTCGGGCCGCGCTGATCCGCGCTCCGGCTCTGCCTCGCCTGCTCAAACTGGAGCTTTTTTTGTGTCCTGGCAGGCGAGGCAGTGAGCGCGCTTTGGGGGCAGGGCGGAGGCAGGCAGGAGGCGGATCGGAGGCGGGGCTAGTCCCTCGCTCCCATTGGATGTGAGCTCCTCCGCTTCCCTGAGCGGCAAATTTTAAATTTGCCTGTCTCGCCAAAATACCTGAGCCTCCGCACGCATGCGGAAGCGGCTGCTAAAGCCGCGCTGATGACAGAAGCAGGGGGTAAGTGCGTCTGCTCAGCGCGGCTCAGCCCGGCTCACCCTACTATGTCCCAGGCCTTACTCACTGTGTCTGTTCATCGAAAGAGAGAGCGCGCTTTCCTGTCAGACAGGAACACGCCACGGGGCGTAGCAATGTGCAGAGAAGGGCAGGGGGCGGGGGTAAACCAATCTCAAGCTGTGAGTATTGCCAATATCATAAGGAAACATTGGCACATTTTTTTTGGAAGATCCCCTGGATTTTTTTTGGAAGATCCCCCTGATTTTTTTTGGAAGATCCCCTGATTTTTTTTGGAAGATCCCCCTGATTTTTTTTGGAAGATCCCCTGATTTTTTTTTGAAAGATCCCCTGATTTTTTTTGGAAGATCCCCTGGATTTTTTTGGAAGGTGTGTGTGTGTGTGTGTGTGTGTGTGTGTTTGTGTGTGTAGAGGTGCTGTGTTGTGTGTAGAGGTGCTGTGTATAGAGGTGCAGTGTTGTGTATGTTGTGTGTGTAGAGGTACTGTGTTGTGTATAGAGGTGCAGTGTTGTATGTGTGGGGTGTGTGTAGAGGTGTTGTGCTGTGTTGTGTGTAGAGGTGGGGGGGAGAGTGCAAAGTTTAGTAAGTGGCTGCATTTTTAATTGTGGCTGCTGTGTGTGTGTGTGTGTGTGTGTGTGTGTGTTGTGCGTGTGTGTGTTGTGCTGTTTTATGTGTAGCAGTAGTTTGTGTGTGTATAGAGCTCCAGTGTGTGTGTGTGTGTGTGTGTGTGTGTGTGTGTGTGTGTGTGTGTGTGTGTGTCAGTGTCAGCAGCAGTGTTTATGGGTGTAGCGTGTGTGTAGCAGCAGAGTTTGTGTGTGTAGAGCTGCTGTGTTGTGTGTGTGTGTGTAGAGCTGCTGTGTTGTGTGTGTAGAGGTGCTGTGTTGTGTGTGTAGAGGTGCTGTGTTGTGTGTGTAGAGGTACTGTGTTGTGTGTATAGTGGTGCTGTGTTGTGAGTGTAGAGGAGGTGCTGTGTTGTGTGTCTAGAGCTCGTGTATTTGTGTGTGTGTGTGTGTGTGTGTGTGTGTGTGTGTGTGTGTGTGTGTATAAATTAAACATAAGTATCCGAGCATCTTGTCGTCTCTAGTAGTATGATAATGATATCCCAGTTAGCCAGCTAATGAGGTGGGATATAGAGGGCAATGATGCAAAGTCAGGGTGTTAACCCCTCTCTGATAAGCTGTTAGACCAGTGGTAATGTTAACCCCTCTGGAACATCTGTTAGACCAGATGGTAATATATAGAGGTCAGCAAGCCAAAGGTATGAATAGGAAAATATCCAATCCTCCTAGCATGAACTTAAATTGAACAGCTTTGCGATATTTTACTGTACGTGAAATACAAATCCTGGTGAGTACAGGGACTGGCACTCGCAGCCACAGTGTTGTGGAGCTCACAGCATATAGTAGGTGGAGAGTGCATACCACAAGAGGTAGGAGGAATGGCACCAGTACTACTCCTAGACTACACAAACTAACTGAAATGCCAAGTTCTGTATCAAATATACTGAAACAGGAACCTGCAAAACTACATTAATACAAGCTCCCGTAGGAGGCTGACAACATTGCCACTCCAATGCGCGTTTCCCTCCAGCAAAGGAGCTTCTTCAGGGACAAATTTTACTGGGGGGGAGAGGACGACCCCTTACATACCCTGTCAGTACCTTGATAAACAAAATCAATTGCCAACAGCTGTTGCGCATTTGCGCCTGTGCTCACGCATACAGCAGTGAAATAAGATACCCAAATACTCCTAGAGTGGGTATTCATAGTTCTTATATAGAGTACCTAAATATGCCACTACTAGTGACTTCCCCCATTGCCCGATCAAAGTAACTGTTTTTGAACAAGTAGCTTTGCCGGCTCTCTGCGCATGTGCGAGGACATAGAGAGTATTCCTGTTGATATTGAGCCAAATACCGCGCATCGCGGAACTTAGAAATTATTTCGTTGGTTACCTGAACCCGAGCAGCCATGCAGACCTAATGGAGCGTTGACCGAGTCCCCCATGCGCGGAAACTTAGAATTGATGCTGTTGGTTGCCTGAACCAGAGCAGCCATGTAGATCATAGCGGGGGGTTCAGGCAACCAACAGCATCAATCTCCAAGTTTCCGCGCATGCGCGGTATTTCGCTAATATCCAACAGGAATACTCCCTAAGTCCTCGCGCATGCGCAGCAGCCTGCAAAGGCGCCGTTATGGTTCAAAACGGTTACTTTTGATCGGGCAATGGTCTGGAAGTCACTAGTAGTGGCATATTTTAGGTACTCTATATAAGAACTGTACTCACAGGATTTGTATTTCACGTGACAGTCAAATTATCGCAGAGCTGTTCAATTTAATGTTCATGCTAGGAGGATTGGATATTTTCCTATTCACTATCCATTTGGTCTCGCTGACCTCTCTATATTTACCATCTGGTCTAACAGCTGATCCATAGGGGTTAACATTACCATCTGGTCTAATAGCTGATCCAGAGGGGTTAACACCCTGACCTTTTGCATCGTATGCCCTCTATATCCCACCATCATTAGCTGGCTAACTGGGATATCATTATCATACATACTAGGACGACATAGATGCTCATCAGTACTCGATTTAATTTATTTTTACTCACGTTACACCTCCTTTGGTAATATATGTTTTAAGTCAATCTATTAAAGTTATTTTATACCTAGTGGTGTGCAGTTTAGTGAATTCTTTCAGGGCCACAATCACTCTGTGTTTCCCTTCCCCCCCCCTTTTTCTGATTCCCTTGTCAGCTCACAGTCTGCACCCACAAACTTGATTACCTCATTTATTATAATTACACAATTAGTATGGTTTTGTGATCACTCCCTAATCCTTCCCTTTGTCTCCTATTTCCAGCCAATCAGCTTTCAGAACAGCTGACACAGGGTAGGGATTTGTCTGATTGAAGTAACAGCTCTGAGACAAGGCAGGGGATTGGTAAGGACGTATCACCACGGTTTACTCCTCCCCCTCCTGAGCTGACTGAGATTTTCTGAGCAGATTCAGTTGAATGGGGGGGGGGGGGGGGGAGGTGGAGTCCTGCAAAGCAAATAGTAAGTGGCTGTCTGCAGTTTCTTTGTGGCTGCAGCTTGTGTGTGAGTGTGTCAGTACCAGTGGTGTGTGTGCTGTGCTGTTGTATATCTGTGTAGAGGTGCTGTGTGTGTGTGTAGCAAGCTCCAGTGTTGTGTGTCGTTGTCAGCAGCAGTGTTTATGGGTGTAGCATGTGTGTGTAGCAGCATTTTATTGTGTGTGGTGTGTGTGTGTGTTGTTTGTGTGTGTGTGTGTGTGTGTGTGTGCGCGCGTGTAGAGCTGTGTAAAGAGGTGCAGTGTGTGTGTTTGTATTTTGTGTTGTGTGTGTATGTTGTGTGTGTTTATGTTGTGTGTATGTGTGTGTGTCTGTGTATCTTTGTGTGTATGTTGTGTGTGTAGAGGTGCTGTGCATAGAGTGCAGTGTTGTGTGTGTGTGTGGGGGGGGTGTGTGTAGAGGTCTGTGTTTTGCTGTTGTTGTTTGTAGAGTGGGGGGATGTGCAAAGTTTAGTAAGTGGCTGCATTTTTATTGTGACTGCAGTGTGTTGTGGTGTGTGTGTGTGTGTGTGTTGGTGTGCTGTTGTATGGTGTAGCAGCAAGTTTGTGTGTGTGTAAGACTGATGTGTGTGTGTATAAAGCTCCAGTGTGTGTGTGTGTGTGTGTGTGTGGTGTGTTGTGGTGTGTGTGTGTGTGTGTGTGTGTTGTGTGTTGTGTGTGTGTGTGTTGTGTCAGTGTCAGCACCAGTGTTTAGGTGGTGCATGTGTGTGTAGCGCAGTTTGTGTGTGTAGAGCTGCTTTGTTGTGGGGTCGCTGTGTTGTGTGTGTGTAGAGCTGCTGTGTTGTGTGTAGAGCTGCTGTGTTGTGTGTGTGTAGAGCTGCGGTGTTGTGTGTGTGTAGAGCTGCTGTGTTGTGTGGGTGTAGAGGTGCTGTGTTGTGTGTATAGATGTGCTGCGTTGTGATTGTAGAGGAGGTGCTGTGTTGTGTGTCTAGAGCTCCAGTTGTGTGTG
>WSYH01001224.1:0-36102 GCA_036426205.1 Ascaphus truei | reverse complement strand
GTGTGTGTGTGTGTGTGTGTGTGTGTGTGTGTGTGTGTGTGTGTAGATGCTGTTGTGTGTGGTGTGCTGTTGTGTGTGTGTGTAGCAGCTGTTTGTGTGTTGAGCTGCTGTGTGTGTGTGTGTGTGTGTGTGTGTGTACACAGAGGGGCGGCAGTGTGTGATATAGCTATCTGCAGTGTAAGCGTATATAGAGGTTGTTTCAAGTATTTACCATTTTATTTTAATTAAAAAATCTATTTACTGTAACTATACAAAAGTGTCTATTATTTATGAAAAAAGTCTACATTTAGCCTATAATAGTAATAATCCCCTCAGAACAGGGCATTACTGGCCAATAATGCCCTGGCTGGGTTAAAGTCTCTCGGCTTCGCCTCGGGTCTTCAACTCTTCCAGCCAAGGCATTATTAGCCAGTAATGCCTGTTCTGAGGGGATTATTACTTAAATAATATATAAATAGTGTCTCAATCTCACAGTGTTACCACCTCAGTGTTATAATAAACACAACCTTTGGTGGCATAGAATATGCATCTGCTGCTGTATATTGGAGTGGCTCCGCACCCCTATATAGCAGTAAAAGACAAAAAAGAACAGCACACAACGCATATAGTAACGTAAGTACAAAATATATTAAAAACATTTAACAGGTGATTTATCTGCGTACATCAGAATAGAATCAACGAGCATTTCATGTACTCAGACATGAATTTACCAGACGCCAGGGAACAGCTGGTGCAGTCTCTCACTCTACATACACTGTTGATCACGATCAAGGACCTCTACAGCACAAGATAATGTCCACAAGTAGGTAACCCTTCCCAGGGTAGTTTGTTGACACCAAACGTCTATCTCTTCATTAAGTCCTGTCGGGACCAGAGTAGCTAGTTTCTGTATCCGGAATGTTTCTTGGATAGAGAGGTCCTTTACCCTATCACCTCCTCTCCTGTTACATGGAACATGTCTGATACCCTTAAAAGATAATGAAGAGGGATCTCTAGCATGTTGAGTTGAGAAATGATGACTTAGACTATGCTTCATAAGTGTATTTTTTATATTCCTAACATGTTCCTGTATACGAACTTTAAGACAGCGTTTCATGCGGCCTACATATTGCAGACCGCACAAGCACTCAATGAGGTATACAACGTGAGTAGTGTTACAGTTTATAAACTCTGTAACATCATACGTAACATCACTATTACTTGATTTGAAAGTTTTTTTGTCTGTATGAAGGAATTTGCAGATAGAGCAATGTCCACATGCATAGTTCCCAATAGGTTTGGTGTTAAGCCAGGGAGACTTGTGAATCATAGACTGGGGCCTACCAATATCGCTCGGGGCCAGCATATCTTTCAAATTCCTTGCTTTTCAATATATAAAGCTAGGACTTGATGTGACACGACCCTTGAGTATAGGGTCAGTACAGAGGATACCCAAGTGTTTCTTTATTATTCCTTCGATTTGTCTATTCAAAGAATTATAGTTTGTAATAAACGAAACATCTGCTTTTCCCTTTTTTAACTCCCATTTCTTTTTGTTATTTTTATTATGAGGTACTAGCATACTTATCCGATCCATCTTCCTCACCCTCTCCAGATAATTTTGAAGTTTTCTATAGCAGTATCCCCTTTCTCTAAACCTGTGAAGCAGAAAGTCAGCTTGTTGTTCAAAATCATTACTGTTACTGCAATTCCTTTTGACTCTCATAAATTGACCTCCAGGTATGTTTTTAATCCACGATTGTTTTTGGTTACTGGAGGTCAATAAAAGGTTATTGGTATTGACTTTTTTGAAAAAGGTTCTTCTGTGGCAGATAATTTGAGATCTAAAAAAATCAACAGTGTTAATATCTGTTTTATGTGTAAACACCAAATTAAGGTCATTTTTGTTGATGTATTCCAAGAAGCTACTCACTGATTCCTCATCTCCCTCCCACACACATAGAATATCGTCTATGTATCGATGCCACACTATTATGTTGGAACTGAATGGGTTATTCGTTCAAATGCATAAGGATTCCCAGTTCCCCATGTACATGTTTACGAAACTGAGAGCAAAACGAGTGCCCATAGCAGTTCTGCAAACCTGCAAGAAGAACTGGGACAGAAATAGAAAATAGTTGTGGGTCAATACATATTCGATTGATTGAAGGATAAATGATCTATTAAGTTCATGAAGTGTGGGGTCATTTCTCAAATAATGATCAACCGCTTCTAATCCTTTCACGTGGAATATTTGTGTGCAATGCTTGTACATCACGTTATCCATCTATATGATTGTTTCCAAGGAAATTCTACAAACAGATTTAATACAGAAGATGAATCCCTTAAGTAAGAAGGGAGTTGTCCTACATGCTTCTGTAGAAAATAGGCCTTTTTGGACTCCGTGTCAGGTGGGAATTTCATTGACCAAAGACCAGCAGAAAGAAATATAATTTCTCTGATACTTAGGAAATGCCCAGTAGGGTTAGAAGTATTACTATAGCAATAGTCTTGGAATACAGTACTGTACATTTAATTTAGCTTAAAGACATACTAGCACTGCCTATCATTGCTGCAAAGTACTAACACAGACGTGCAACACCATTTGGCAGCCACAGCTCAGCCTCTATTGTGGCACCGCGACATGCAATGAAGTGCCAAGTAATTGCACTTGGTTTTGTTTGGTCATGAGAACAGTAAGTCTTGCTTCATCCAAACATTCCAAAGACTTCACATTTTTGCCAGAATTTTGTGAAAAGGGTCATATCACCTGAATTTAAGGTAATTTGACTTTCAAATTGATTTTAATGTTTGCTAAATACATTTTTCATACCTTAAAATTAATGTCACATTTTTATTTAAAAAGGGCAAATTCCCTCCGGTTCATGAACCTCAGCGAAAATGTTGCATATCTCTAAATATGGAAGTCATTTTAGGTATCTCTAAATACATACAGTGTGCATCACGCTGTACTCTGTTTAATTGAGTACAGTAGGTTCTCTCTCTGGGGGATATTCATTAAACTGATTAGGAGGTCTGTTGCCTGGAAAATAATATCACATCTCTGCTTTAGTCTTGGTGTGTCTAACAAGAGTTTCTTACTGTCTTGTTTGCCGTAAGTGCTTTTTGTTAGATGATGAAAGACTTGGTTTCCATTGAATCAGGTCCACTTTTGTCAATCATTTCCAATTTCCATTTTTAGTGCATGGAGGCTTCAGTTCACTCAAAAAACTTTTGTCTAACAAAAGCTTATTTCGGCATTATTCTTCCAGTAAGTGCTTTCTTGTTAAGTAGATGCTGGCTGCAAGGCACATGGATGGCATCTGTTCGCTTGGGAATAGTTACAATAGAGGCCACGACATCTGGAGGAAAGCCTCTTCTCCCACTCCTATGTGGCTATAAACAATAACCAGATGCTTCGTTTGGCATTGTAGCTCCAGCATGCACATTAATTCAATAAAACACATACAGTATAAGTTCCATCCACTAAGCATAGAGTGCACATGCGCACTAATTGAATGGAACGCATTTGCATTCAATGCAGTTGGCAGATACCACATATGTGCAAAAAGTCAATGGAACGCATCTGTGTTCCATAAAGTATAAATAGAGCGTGCATGCGAAGGGTTTTGTTGTGACAAAGCAAATCAATTGATTATCACATCACTTTAAGGGACATCCTTTTGAACTAATGTGACCTATCACATGGTACAGCAACCAACCGAATTGTCTTCAATCCCATTGGTTGTAATACCATGTGATATAGCCATGTGATTTTAAGGATGTGACGTAGCTCCCTTGGAGATGTTGTCGCATTCTTAAAAAAAAAAAGAGGTGGGCACATGATACAGTGTACAATCGGATTAGAGCTGTACCATCTGACCATATTTAAGGCCTGTGCGTCTCATTTTACCTCAAGAAGCTGACAAGAAAACATCCTGTTCTGCATTTACCATTTGGTTTTTTATTGACAGAGGAAAAAAGAAGATTAAAGAAAAGAAGAAAATAAAGACAGATGAAGAAAGAAGAAGATGATGGAAGATAAAGAAAGAAGATTTTTATTACCTGATGCTGGTCTTCAAGGTGGATGGCGTTGGATTGCGGGTGATGACTTCGCAGTACGAGAGATTGCAGATACAACCGGATTCGGAGGGTGAAGACTTCTAAAGCGAAGTAAAATATTGAATGTATGTAAATGGCTTTTGTTTTCAGGTTTTTTCATTGTATTGATTTATTTTTATGTTGGTGATTGCCCATTGACTGACAATGTATTAATCGATGCCAGGGTACAGATAAATAAAGTGACAGCCAATGCATTTTTTGGCAAATGCTTGTTCTGAATTGATTGTGATTTTTTCTATTTGTTTCTATTTGTTTTTATTGTTTGGATTCAATTGTTTGGAATTTTGATGTCTTGTCGTTGTACGTTAGAATTGGTTAGCGTTTTAAATTAATTATTTGTTTTGTTGGCAACTGGTTTAAATTCATTAATTGTTTTGTTGGTTAGTGCTTTTATTTATTAAATTGATTTGTTGGCTAGTGATTTTATTTATTTATTTAATTGGTTGGCTAGTGCTTTTATTTTTTAATTGGTTGGCTGGTGCTTTTATTTCTTGAATTGGGGTGTTTAGGTGCTTGTGTATATCTTTTACTATTGTGTATGTTTGGCCTTCATGCTTTTTTATTAGGGTGAGCATTGACAGCTATAGTGGCTTATTGTGCCCATATTATTTTGGTATGATGTACCCCTATGCCAATCAATGAGTACAGAGTAGGTATAGTGGTCCTGGGTGGGTGGTTAGCCTCCTGGGAGGGTAGCAGGGAGAGTGGATTAACCCCCTAATTACTGTAGCGGTTATTAACTGCTAAGGTGATAAAGGGGTTAGGGACCATTAGATTATATTTTTTATGTATTGTTGCTGGCATTGGAGGACATGGACCTGCAGTATGCTGACGAGGATGCCCTTAATGACGGCAGAGGTAAGTAGACAATTTTATTTACTTTAATTATGCTGACTGGCTAATGTTTTATTTTATAATAGGCAAATGAGCTATTATCCATATCTGGATAATAGTTATTTTGACCATTACTTTACTGTATGTGTTGGGGGGGGTGTATTTATTTCAATGTATTGCAAAAAAATTGCTACAGGTTGGGACCGCAGGCCAGCGGGGACACCGAGGGCCCACAGACACATGCAAGGAAGACCTGAGGACCGCCGAAACTCACAGGGACCACCCGAGGATCCACAGACACCCACGGGGACCACCTAAGGAGCCCAGGACACCCGCGAAAACAACCCGCGGGGACCACCCGAGGGCCCACAGACACCTGAAGGGACCACCTGAAGACTCTCAGAAACTGGCAGGGACCACCTGAGGACATCTGTGGCTTCTGGCATCAATCATGTTTATTTATTTATATATTTATAAAATATTTTACCAGGAAGTAATACATTGAGAGTTACCTCTCATTTTCAAGTATGTCCTGGGCTATGTGGGGGTAGAAGAGATGGGTATTAGTGTTTATTGTGGGTAGCGGGGTGGGAGAAGTGGGTATTTGGCCCTTGGTGGGTAGCGTTTTTATTGCGTGGGATTCATGCCAGGGGTCTCCGGTGCTGAAATTGTATTGTATTGTATGTCTTTATTTATATAGCGCCATTAATGTACATAGCGCTTCACAGTAGTAATACAAGTGGTAATCAAATAAATAACAGATAATATAAATAACAGATCATGGGAATAAGTGCTTCAGACATAAAAGTAACATTAAGGAAGAGGAGTCCCTGCTCCTAGGAGCTTACAGTCTAATTGGTAGGTAGGGAGAATGTACAGAGACAGTAGGAGGGAGTTCTGGTAAGTGCGTCTGCAGGGGGCTAAGCTTTATGTATCATGTGTTCGGTATTATCCACAGTGCTATTCATATGCTTGTTTAAGCAAGTGTGTCTTAAGGTGGGTCTTAAAGGTGGATAGAGTGGTTGCTAGTTGGGTATTGAGGGGAAGGGCATTCCAGAGGTGTGGGGCAGTCAGTGAAAAAGGTTTAAGGCGGGAGAGGGCTTTAGATACAAAGGGGGTAGAAAGAAGACATCCTTGAGAAGAACGCAAGAGTCGGGATGGTGCATAATGAGAAATTAGGGCTGAGATGTAAGGCGGGGCAGAAGAGTGTAAAGCTTTAAAAGTGAGTGGTTATCAGCTCCAGAGACCCCCGCAACAATCCGATGCAGAATAAAAAGCAAGTCCTGTCTCGCCGCCTCTCAGCAGCTTCTCACCAGCCTCATGTCAACTTTTCTTGGTGTGATGATTTTGAGAGAAACTCGCCATTGTAGAGCTGCAATAGGCCTCGATAACCTAATCGCAGCTTCTAGAATTGCACGAGTTTCAGAAATTGCTTATCGCCGCTCACCCAGCGATACTTTTATGACGGCTGAAATTTTTGTTGATTCATGCTTTTATCGCCCACTTATCGAGGCTTACTGAATAACAGTAGGCATTTTGGCCGATAAGTGCTCGATAAGTGGCATATCAACGCTTATAGCATAGGCCCCTTAAAATCACATAGCTGCTAGCCTTCACTAATCTTTCTTTTTCCATTTGAATAATGCCTTTTTTTATTTCTGATTCCCAAGATTTATAATTACAAACTTATAAATCAGCATATTAGAGGACAAAATACTGTGTCATAAATTTTAATTAGAAGTGTAAGGCATATCACGTTAATCATATCAATAAGCTTTGGTTATCTGGCATATGTGTACATTTATTACAAGTTTGATGGAAATATTTTTTTCAGACAATTTGTGGCTGATTTTACTATTACAGTTTGTAAAGGTTTCATAAATTTTGGTTATTTCTTGTTTGAAAAAACACAGATAATAATTAGCACCTTAGCAAGAATAAGTTATAGGTGCAACTGAAAAAAACTTTAAAGGCGCATACCGCAAAACCTGCAAAATAAAAGGCATAGATAAAAAAAAAAAAAATGATTAATTGTAAATGATTAATTACAGTAGAACACTAGAACACATCACTTTGATTAATGCACAGCTATCAGCCACTGGATGTCATTGTTGCTCTACCCAAATGTAATGCGCACACATTTGAAAACAAAATTCAGAAATTAAGATTACATATGGGTTTCCCAGGTGTTTGGCACTATTTCAGGTCGGGCTTGTTGCATGTGGCTGAAGCATTCCCACTGGAAGGCCAAGTTGCACATTTTTTAAATTAGCAAAAAGTTTGTAAGTTGACAAGATATTATCTATACTACAAAGTCACAACCTGGAATTTTGTTGTTATTCTGTTTCTGATATATTAATTATATTTCTAATTATCTTATATTTTTTTAATCATACTATTTGTTTTATTTGACATTACAGTTCAGAGTTTTAATTTTATTATACTGATATACTTTTTTCTTTTGAGATCAAAGGGGAAAAAAGAAAGAAAAATTAGGAATTTTGGCCAAAATCAAAATTTAATTTCAGAGGAAAACATTAATCATAAAAATATCCTTTTTGCTTTTTGCTATGGTTCTACATTCTGTATTTGTTTTATTGTAACAGTGGCCATGATTATTTCAATATGTCTACTTGTGATACCCCTCAAAAAATCACACTTCCATTTCTCTCAATATTTATTGCTTTCCTTTAAGTATGGAGAGTAACATATAGCTTTATGTTAATGTATACAAATGTAACCAACATTATTGCGCCTGGTGGATCGCTAGGGTAGACCTGTCCCTTTCTCTACCATCATGATTCTTGACGAAGCCCGACAGAATGAAACATGTAGCAACTGTGACTGGCACTGCAGTGATCCCATGAGACAGAATCCACCTCTCTTCCACTCGTTCATCCAACTACCAGAAGTCGCTAAACCGGAAATGCTCAAGACTGACTGTGCGAGACACAAGAGCAGAGCAGCGTTAGGTGAGATCGCTGTTACCTCACATATACATCTATTCCATTGTGTTTTAATACATGCACTTTTTTTTAACTTGGATACTCTGTAAGTGTACATATTTATGTGCCTTACTTTTAAGATATGAATATTGTTTAATGATTCACACTATGTTTTTTTCTATTTCCTACTGAGATTGCCTCACACATACATCATACTGAAGATTTAGCAGTTTGGAGACACCTTATCTTTGAGCTGATCTGAGATTCCAGATATCCCTTCATGGGATTTGTTATGGAACTGCCTATCTTTTATTCAGATAATGTGAATGCTCCCTTCTCAGATTTTCACTGTTGATTCATAATGAATTGATAATATATTGCACCATATTGTATTTTTCTATTTTTTGGTGATGATATCTGCACTCCCCGACTTCTGAAGATCGTCTACCAAGGAAAATGTTAAAACATTCCCTATAGGGTTCAGAGCTGCATTTTTGACACATTGAATCAAGTTTGGAACCATTCCTGTTGTTTTTCACGTGCAGCACGTTCAGCACATGTGTTTTTAGTCCTATCATTATTCACTTGATTTATCATTTATTTCCTGTGATTAAATTTTACTTCACAAATTTATTTTTAATATGGTTAAGTTGTTGGCACTTTATATATCTATTCACTATTTCCGAAATCTGTCTCAGCGTCTCTCCTGTTGAAATCCCTCTCCTGGCTTCCTATTAAATCCTGTATCACACATTCAATTCTCCTCCTCACTTTTAAAGCTTTACACTCTTCTGCTCCTCCTAATATCTTAGCCATAATTTCTCACTATACACCATCCGGACTCTTGTGTTCTGTTCAAGGATGTCTTCTCTCTACCCCTTTTGTATTTAAAGCCCTCTCCCACCTTAAACCCTTCTCACTGACTGCCCCACACCTCTGAAATGTCCTTCCCCTCAAAATCCGACTAGCACCCTCTCTATCCACCTTTAAGACCCATCTCAAAACACACCTGCTTAAGGAAGCATATGAGTAGCTCAATGGCTGATAATTAACACCTCATACATAAACATTGGCCCCTTGCAGACACACTTACCAGAATGCTCTCCTTCTGACTGTACGTTGTTCCTACCAACCAATTAGATTGTAAGCTCTTCAGAGCAGGAACTCCTTTTCCTAAATGTTACATTAATGTCTGAATCACTTCTTCCCTTTATGTGTTATTTATATTATTTGTTAGTTATATGATTGTCACATGTACTGTATTACTGCTGTGAAGCGCTATGCACATTAATGGCGCTTTATAAATAAAGACATACATATACATACTATAAGAGTGCTCTTTATATTTTGGTTTTTGCACTTTTTTCTTGTGTGGCTGTTTGAAAACAATGACTGCTTCTCCCTCTCTTACATTGTGTATGTCCCCCTGCAGTGCGCCCACAGTTGCAATAAAATTGGCTACATTTATACATGTATGTGAGCGTTTATGTATGAATGTGTCCTTGATAAGGTTTGTGTTGAAATATTTATATATGTTTGCAGATAAGTGTATGTATTCATGCATTTGTTTACCCTAATTGCATGAGGTCATAAGTATATATATATATATCAATGAAAAATGTGTGAGCTTTCATATTTTCTTAAAAAAGGAAACAAATGGGAGGACTTCCAGTGTCGTCAGCGTGGATGGCTGGCTAGGTGAGGAGCTCCAGACACCCTCCGAAGAAATAGACTAGAAAAAAACATTTTCCACTGCACGAAAACTCCTAAAAATAGCCATAATACATCACCAGAAGCTGAGGAGATGGCAGGGAAACAAAGAAAAGACCTAAACCCAGTAACAAACTTCTTCCCGCCCGCAAGAAGGCACACAGAGCAGACCTCCGAGAACCAAGATGGCGACGAGGAGCTCGAGCACGCCGGAGGAAGTGCTCTGCAAGGGCAATTTGATCCCGAACAACAGGGACTAGACAGAGATTTTTTTGAGTCCCTGTTCCTCAGGATGAGGTTGGGCTTCCAGGAGGATCTTGAAACAGCCCTGGTAGGGATAAGATCGGACCTGGTAACCCTCTCTAAGAGGACAGATGATCTAGAGACTAAAATGGATGGGGCCCTCACTGCCCAAACAAAAGCCCAAGACGAGTTTGCCAACATTGGTTATGCTATAACTGACTTAAAAACACTCTTGAAGACCTGGAAAACAGAGAGCGCAGGCAAAACATCCACCTAAGAAACATCCCAGAATCTGTGACCCACGATTCCCTCCAGACCTACCTGCAAAAAGTTTTCCTGCAATTGTTCCCGGACCTGACGGAACATGACCTGCAATTGGACCGAGCGCACCGGGCCTTGGGACCCAAGCCAGCGGACCTGAATCATCACAGGGATGTAATTGTAAAGGTGCATGCTTACTCCATGAAAGAAAAAATTATGTCCGCCACGAGAGGAGTGGGGGACATTCACGTGGAAGATAATAACATCCAAATCTTCAGTGATCTATCCAGGATCACCATCGCTAAAAGAAGAAAAATGAAGCCCCTCACAACCCTCCTGAGAGATAGAGGAGTTAAATACAGGTGGGGCTTCCCCTTCAAGCTGGTGGTGCTGCGGAACGGCCGCCACTTTACCATCACTGACCCTGAGGACACCCAGGATTTCGTGAAGGCCCTGGGCCTGTCTCCCCCGTGAGAGGATGACCGACCACCCCGTACCACTGTCAGATCGGCCCCCCAGATGCTCCTAGGCCGTCAGAGCACCTAGCTAGCCAGAAGCCCCACTGATTGACCGCAGGACCCCATCAAGCGCTGAGGTCGAAGCCTGTGTTTCCCTGTGCCTCGCAGGCCCCCCCTGAAAGTTACACTTAAGGATAGGATCATACATCAAATACCCCCCTCACTTTCCCCCTTCCTTCCCCTTCCCCCCCTTGTGCCCTGACCCACTTGCCCCATTGCTACACAGCGGCCGAGAGTACCCCTCACTGACCTTCCGGGTTCCAGCTTTACTCCCCAATGCCCGAGTATCTCCCAGTCCCTCCCCTCCCCTAGATGAACCGCAGCCTAGCCACACCTCGCCGCTGCTTCTGACCATCTCGCCGACATGCTGCACGGAGGAGCCTCTACTCTCCAGTCAGGACCCTGCCTTGTCTGGAGGGGTCCCCGATCTGGTAGCGGTTATGCGGGTGGCGGCTCCAAATTAGATCCCGTCGGCTGTTGCATCGCCGTCGGGCTGCGGGGGGGGGGGGAAGAAGGGGGCTTGTGCGGCGTGATGTGCGCCATGGGAGGCGCACCTCCACAGTTTCTTGCACACTGGAGGATATACCACATAAGCCCGGGAGCCGTGGAGAGGGGAGGCGGGGTCTTTTTGGGGATCCCCCCCCGCTCCCGATTTTGAGCACCCCCTAAGACAGGACCCTGTCAGCTCTGCCTCCAGCAAAAGGAACCTCAGAGAGCAGGTTGTATGTCTCCAGCTTATTTTGCTCTCACCATGTACTGTTATGTTATACACCTACTCCCACAAAGGATAATGAGGTCCTTATGATCTCTTGACCTACCTCACCAAAGTCAGCAAAGAACTATCATATGACTAATGCAAGGAGCTATTAAAATGCTAGTAATGTTATGAGGGGGCATGCTGGGTCCCCTGAGCCCCCCTCCTGATGTGATATAACTGAATCTAAGTATCTGCAGGTGCTCCACAATTGCTCCCAGGTCCCCCTTCCCCATTACGCCCCCCGATCCCCTCTCCCTTCCCCTCTCCTCTCTCCCTTCCCATCTCCCTTCCCCTCTCCTTCCCCCTCTCCCTTCCCCTCTCCTTCCCCCTCTCCCTCCCCCCTCCTCCCCCTCCCACCCCCTGACCTCCCTCCTCCCCCTGCCCCGCCCTCCACCCCCTCCTCTCCCCCTCCTCCCCCTCCTCCGCCCTCACGTGCCCGCCTCCCCCCCTCCCCTCACCACGCTCTACCCCCCCGCTCCTCCCCCCGTCCCCACTCCTCCCCTTCTCCGACCCCCGTCACTCTTCTCCAACCGCCCTACCTTCTCCTCCGCCTCCTAAAAAAAAAACACTCGAAATTTTCTGTTTGGGTAGAATAGTCTCTGTTAAAATGAACGTTCTCCCACGATTACTGTATAACTTCCAAACCCTCCCTATAGTGGTGCCGCAGGCAGCTTTGAAGAATATCAAATCCCTTCTGCTCCAATTCATATGGAACGACAAGAGACCTAGGGTCCCAAGATCAGTGATGCTCTCCTCAAGAGCGAGGGTGGGGGGTGGGGGGCCCGATATGGTCAGGTACTATCTCGTGGCACAACTGAAGCAGGCTGTAGTTTGGAATTGCATCCTGGCCTCAGCCTGTTGGCTCGAAATCGAGACACACTACGCACGCCCCTATTCTCTTCAAGTGGCGTTATGGTCCCCAGGAGGAGGGGGTGGAGGACCACAGAGGCTTGACCTCGGGGCTATGAGATGCACGTGGAATGCCTGGCTTAAAAGCAAAGAGAAGTATGGTCTGCTAGCCTCCCCTTCACAGCTCACCCCCATCTTTGGGAACCCCAATTTCCCACCAGGGTGCTCTCAAAGGCAATTTGACCAGTTCCAAGGTCTTAGTATTAGGATGGTTGCCGATCTGCTGCAGTAGGGAGAGATCCTATCCTTTCAGGAACTAAAAGACAAACACCAGACCCAAGACATGCACCTATTTAAGTACCTGCAAATCAGGCACTTCCTACTCTCATAGTCCCAAAACTCCAAATTCCCCTCACTGACAAGGTTTGAGTCCCTATGCATTACAAACACCTACCAGAGGGGTCTAATCTCTGAGATATATAAGGGGATGGAGTCATCACCGGACCCACCGGCCATTGTTACATGCAAAAATGGTCCCAGGAACTCGGCCTTCCAATAGACCAGGAGGACTGGGTGGATGTCTGGGAGCAAGCTGCTAAAACATCAATTTGCACAACAATAAAAGAAAATATCTACAAAATTATATTCCAGTGGTACCTGACCCCGGCTAGGCTGAGCCAGGTCTACCCCGGCACTCCAGACCTGTGCTGGAGGGGATGTGATCAAAAGGGGGACATGGGCCACATTTGGTGGTCATGTCCAGAGATTCAGAGATACTGGACTACAGTATGATCCAGACTCTTATCTGCGTGACTTCGGGGCTCACCCTTCCCCTAGATCCCCTGACCTTTGTGCTGAGTAAACCCATAGAAGACCTGCCCCCACCATTATCCATGCTGATTACGGCCATGCTCACAGCGGCCAGATGTTCGATCGCGGCAGCATGGAAACAGATCAAATTCTCTTCGGGAAACACAGTAATTAGAAGGATCAATGAGGTCATGTCCATGGAGAAGCTCACAGCCATGCTCCAAAAAAAAATGCTACAGTTTTGGAACACACGGGACCCCTGGATAGAGAGATAAGGTATCCCCACTATGCCCAAATGGTCGGGAACAGAAACCGGAAGCCTCCGGATAAACATCCCCCCCGCCTGTATGTCTTCCATCCTCTTCCCTCCTCCCCCCCTCTCTCTCTCTAAGGAAAACGGAAAAATGTTATTGGTCACCATTTGGTTGCACTGCGTTATAATGTCATGGGCTATTGACATTACTGTATGTATATCTGTACTGTATGTGAACGATACCAATAAAAAGATTGATACAAAACAAAAAGGAAACAAATGGGCATGGGAAAAGTTTTCCTGGTACTAAGCTGACAATTTCTCCTTCTGCACCAGCCTCAACAAAAATAGTTTATCTTCTTTTATTATCTCACAAATATGGACTGCACTAGAAGTACATATGTTATTGGTATGTACTAAAAAAATAATGTTTCTGTGCACCAAAAAAATATGAAAATTGTTCCCAAATTTCAGTGGGGCGTAAACCTTAAAAAGACCCTTATTAGTGGTGGCGTACAATTCACTTTTCATGTATGCACACTAAAATGTATTTGACGCAAAATTGGATGTTTCATTAGGTTAATAAAAATGTTACGCTAATAATTTATACTTACTAAAAGTAGAATTAAATACAAAATACGCATCATTTGTTTTCATTTAATTTGTATCAGTCGTCAGGTATTCAACATGAGGTGATGCATCAAAAAAAACTTCAAACAACAAATGATGCATCATACTGTATGTATAAAGTCTTAATACATACGATGCATATTGAGTGAAAGTCTGTATTGCTGTACTTATTAATTGACACACACAATATTGATACACAAAAATGTGTTCAATAAAATCTTAATACATAGGCCGACATTTTAAAATTTTGAAGAGTTATAGAGAAGACTGAAAGTTTAGGTGAGAGAATACAAAACAAATTTTGACTAAACGTCCTTGGTGGTTATGTATCATAGTCTCCCGGCTGCAAACGTGAAAGGAAAATCTGCATCATATTTATCAAATAAATCCCATTGTAGCCTATGGAGTCGTTTTCTTTGATAAACCTGTTTTTTTGCTCTTGTTTTTCCCCAGTTTTAAAGCTTCAAGACTTTTATACAAAAATCCCTTGTTCTTAAACCAGGAAATTCCAAAACAGAACATACTGTAATATGGAGGCTACTAATTTCTTTTTGGAACAAATTGTGTCTCACCTAAAATCATTAGCGGCATACACTGGTATTTCATTATTCATGTTCTTATATTTGGCAGAAATGTTTTTATTATTTTTATGGTGTACGCCATGTTCATACAGAAAGCATTAAGCATTGTCTGTATCTATTTACATTTGTATTTTACACCAAAAATATGTCAATGCATGTATTGCAATCACAAAATTGGTGCGTGCTTACAGTTTTTTACACAATAATTTGCACCAGCAACAATCTCCAAACTCCACCTCTAATTCCATAATTATCTCATTGCCAAAACCAAAACATGCAAATATTGCATCCTCTTTATATTTAATTTTACCTTCTAGTGGGGGCCCAAACAAGCCAGCACCCAAACTGCTATTCCAACTAATGCCAGTGCTGTAACATCTAGGGTCATACAATTGTGGTAAAAGAACATGGTATTTTATTAACTCAGTTTTAACAAAGTTTAATTACTCTAAGCAACGAAGTTTACAGAAAATTGTGATTAAATAATCCTTCTTGTGGCGTGAAATCTCATATACTCTATAGCATTGAATGATTATGGTTGAAAAAGACTAACAATTGTTTCTCATTTCACGTTTCAATTTTTAATTAATAAGGATAATAGGTTATGCATTTGGGAAACTAGAATAAACAAGCAACATACAAATTAAATGGGGCTAAATTAGGAGAATCTTTGATGGGTAAGGATTTACAGTAGGTGTGCATGTAAAAAGTGGGCTTAGCAATAATGCCCAAAGTCATGCAGTAGCTGCATAGGCAAACAAGATCTTATCTTGCATTAAACGGGGAATGGATGGAAAGGAAGTAAACATTATTATGCCACTCTATAAAGCATTTGTAAACCACACCTTGAATATGGAGTACAGTTTTGTGCACCACTCTATAGAAAATACATTATGGAACTAGAAAAAGTGCAGAGAAGAGCCACCAAATTAATTAATTGAGTGGAAAATCTGATTTATCACAAGAGGGGATAGGATAACTACTGTATATACAAATATTTTTGTGGACAATACAAAGAGATTTCAAATGAACTGTTAATCCCAAGGGCAGTACAAACTATGAATGGTCATGCCTTAAGGTTGGAGGAAAGGAGATTTCACCAGCAACAAAGAAAAGGGTTCTCTACTGTAGGGTCAGTTAAAATGTGGAATTCATTACCCATGGAGACTGTGATGGCAGATTCAATAGATATCTTCATAAAAGGTTGGCCATATTTTTGGAAAGAAAAGGGATATATATATATATATAATATGTAACGAATCGGGGAACACGTCACCTGCGGCGTGTTCCCTCCTTACCTCCTGCTGCACAGCATCCCATTGCAAGAGATCGGAGAGCGCGTCCCCCGCGGCGTGCTTCCTCCTTGCCCCCTGCTGTATAGCCTCCCGCGCACCTTACAGAGCGCGCGCCCATGGAGGGCTTTCAAGGTTCCCGTGGAGCTTGGCTCTGCCCCTCCGCTTGTGCTGCATGGCCGCACCGCGTGGCACGCACACGTGACGCACGTTCACCGCTCCCCAGCTGCGCGTCAACTCTAATATCTCCCTCACCTGTCTCCTGCTTCTCACAGCCTATCCCTGCCCCCGCAGAGGCCGCTCCTCTGCTCCACCTCCTTCTCTCATCGGACTCCTGTTGCTATATACGCTTAGCTCTGTCACTTCCTCTTTGGCTGAGCATAGTTATTGGTAGCCTTGTATTCCCACATCTCTATTCCTGCCTCGTTCCTGTCTGTGTACTAATCTTGTTGCTGCTTGCCTCCCTGTGTACCGATCCAGCTAGACTTTGGACCATTCTCTGGATTACCGACCCCAGCTTGCCTCTGACCTTCCACTCTTCTCCTTCCCTGACCATGGCAAACAAACTATCTAATTCTCTACTGGCTCCAACCCTAGACCACGGCACTTCAGACTCTGACCACTCTCCTTGCACCTACCTATGACCTCGGCAAGTATCAAGGCTAACCCACTCTCTCCAACCCAGACCCGGTAATCTTGACTATTCACCCTCCAGGCGTGCCTCCGCTGCTGTGGGTGCTATACTTTCCCACCTCAGTACCGGGGTCCCGCCTTGTTCGTGATGAGCGCAAGCGTTACAATATATATTTATATACCAAATAATGGGAAGGATGTGGATCCAGGGTGTAATCTGTAATATTTGCAGTCAGGAAGGAATTTAGTTTTTCCCCTTATGAAATATCATTAGATGATATTTCACTGGGGTTTTTTGTTTGCCGTCCTCTGGATCAATCTAGTGTAAGTTAAACTATAGGATAAAGTATCTGTTGTCTAAATTTCAGCTTAGGTTGATCTTGATGGAGGTACAGATGCAGCGGCCGATATTCAAACAAATCACGGAGCCATTTTTGTGCACGCTGCTGTAGTCCACACGGTATTCACGTGAATTCACACGACATTCACGCTTTCAGACACACCGGGCACCCCTTTGTTTACCACGGTGGATCTGTTTAATTTAATGGTTTCGGATTTCTTTGGGTGCAATTCTTCGCGTATCTGCCAGGTGGCAGAAATTAATGAATTGTAATGTGTACAGTACTGTGCTACTGTGTCAACAAATGTAGGCATTTCATAATAAAAACATAATAAACTCAATGCTCTGTGCTTTTTTCTACATTCCTACATTATCCTTCCACAATTGCTGACTGGACTGGACACCATGTGAACACCGTACACATATAAAAAAACCTGACTGCAGCTATGCATTTTTAATATGTTCTGAAATTAATGCTGCAGCAGATAATATGGCGACTGTAGCAGAAATATATGAATATTTCATTTCGAACAATGATTTTTACAAATTTTCACCTGACGTTCGTGGGTTGAAGCGTTCGATAAGACAAACCTTAAGTAACGACCAGTGTTTTTTTCGCATAGACCCTGCACCCGGAGATAGAAGACGGTATTGGCGTGTGGTCCCAGATTTTAACAGTATGTTTGATTATGGCAACTGCAAAAGGAGAAAGATCGGGTTTAATCCATATAAGATTCGTCAATCCCAAACCAGCAATGTGCCGGTAACAGTGCCGGCACCAGCACAATAACAATAACGGTCTGACCGTCAGTGAAAACATGGTAAATGGCAATCCTTGCTACCTGTCCACGCTGGAATACCTGCAAAATTTCCATCCTGAGCCTGAATTCACATGCAGGTACCAGCAAGCTTGCGTGTGTCAAAAAGATTTCCAGCTTCATCAGCTGTTTACTACAGGTGTAGCAGGCTAGCTGTCACCTGTCAACTATAATGCAGACTACGGGAGTTATAGTGACTCATCTCCACTCGTTTGGCAAAGTTTATAATGAAGGTAAATTGTGAATTTTTATTGATTCATATTCAATACTTTTTTTATTGATGTTGCATTTGTTTGCATTTTGCAGTATAATTACAGTACATAGTTACATAGTAGATGAGGTTGAAAAAAGATGTATGTCCATCAAGTTAAACCTATGCTAAATTTAGACAACAGATACTTTATCCTATATCAATACTTACTTATTGATCCAGAGGAAGGCAAACAAAAACCCCATTAAGGGGGAAAATAAATTCCTTCCTGACTCCAAGAATTGGCAATCGGATTAATCCCTGGATCAACATACTTCGCATGTATACTTATTTGGTATATTGCTGTATACCTTTCCTTTCTAAAAAGATGTCCAAACTTTTTTAGAACAAATCTATTGTATTTGCCATCACAGTCTCCATGGGTAATGAATTCCACATTTTAACTGCCCTTACTGTAAAGAACCCTTTCCTTTGTTGCTGGTGAAATCTCCTTTCCTCCAACTTTAAGGGATGACCCGAGTCCTTTGTACTGTCTGTGGGATGAATAGTTCTTTTGAAAGCTCCTTGTATTGTCCCCGAATATATTTGTATATAGTTATCAAATCCCCTCTTAGACGCCTCTTTTCTAATGTAAATACATCTAATTTCGCTAGCCTCTCCTCATAAGTTAGATTGCCCATCCCCTTTATTAATTTTTTGGCTCTTCTCTGCACTTTCTCTAGTTCCATAATGTCTTTTCTAAGGAGTGTTGCCCACAATTGTACTCCATATTCAAGGTGTGGTCTTACAAATGCTTTGTATATTGGCATAATTATGTTTACTTCCTTCCATCCATTGCCCGTTTAATGCAAGATAAGATCGTGTTTGCCTTTGCAGCTACTGCATGACTTAGAAAAATGATGAGCTCACAAGACAGTGTGCTCAGTAGAAAATTCACTTAAATGCACACCACTCATATAAAATATAACTTTTATTGACATTACATAAAACATATATTACCGATAATGTACAGTAGGTGTAACAAAAGTTAAAAGTAAGTATGACGAACTGCCTATCACCTTTTCTAAATAGTTAAACACTAAATGTCTTGTTTAACTGATGAAATGGGATACAAAGGGCAGATGCAGCAATGGTATTATTAAGCATCTAAGACCAAGTCTAAATTGCGCCAGAAAATAACATATGGTAATTATATCTGGTTAATTGCATTAAATTACTAACATGCGTCTAATATAACCTCAATCTCAATCTGATAGAGGTATATACTGAGGACTGGGTACTCCCCTGTTAATCTATAAAGTGTAATGGTGATGATTACCTACACTAAGAATTACTACAGCACCTAAACAGCATATGTGCAGGTGCAAGTGTAATCATACTCAGACAAACGCAACCATAAACTGGCACGTTTAAGGTCTTTGTTGAACCCAAGTAAACTGTTTTTTGATCATTTATTTCAAATGAGACCATGTTATGATCACTGTTACACAAATGTTCCAGGACTTGAATATTTTTTATTACTTTTACATTGTTTGATATGACCAAATCCAGTACTGCCCCTCTCCTGGTTGGTTCCTCAATAATTTGGGTCAAATAATTGTCTTTAAAAAACCCCAAAAACCTGTTTCCTTTTGTTGTAATGCTAGCCTCATTTCCCCAGTCTATGTCAGGATATTTAAAATCTCCCATTATGCAAACATGACCCAGTTTTGATGCCTTCTCCAATTGCAAAAGTATTTTAGCTTCCTCAATCTCACAGATATTTGGTGGTTTATAGCATTTTCCCACAAACATTTTCTTTATACTTTTACCTCCACTGCTAATTTCTATCCACAAGGTCTCTACATTTTCATCATTCCCTTCATAAACATCGTCCCTTATAATAGGTTTTAGATCCGGTTTAACATATAAACATACTCCACCTCCCCTATTTGTTCGAACCTTCTGAAAAAGGGAATAACCCTCTAAATTAACTGTCCAGTCATGAGCTTCACCCCACCATGTTTCAGTAATGCCTATGATATCATACTGCTCCCTTGCAGCTATTAATTAAAGTTCCCCCATTTTATCTGTCAGGCTTCTTGCATTAGCAAGCATGCATTTAAGTTTTTTTTTCAGCCTGTACTATCTTATCTGCTCCTTCCTTTCTGCGCCCACTTGGTTTATTCTTTTGAAGTTGTCTTGTATTATCTGTATTTACTATGGGTGATTCACTGTTTGTCAAACTCGCACTTGCCCCCATTCTACCTTCATAACCCCTTGTATCCACATCCATTCTATTTAGTTTATCTGTTTCATTCCCCTCCCCCTCCATCCTAGTTTAAAATCTCCTCCAACCTTTCTAACATTCTCCCCCCTAGCACTGAAGATCCCTCTTCATTGAGGTGCAATCCGTAGCTAGAGTATAGATGGCACCTCTCAGAAAAGGAGTCCCAGTGCTCTAAAAACCTAAAACCCTTTTTCCTGCACCACTTTCTTAGCCATGTATTAACCTCCGTGATCTCTGACTATCTCCCTGCGGTAGCGCATGGCACTGGTAGTATTTCAGAAACTATTACCTTGGAGGTCCTTGCCTTAAGTTTTTGGCCTAGATCCTGAAATAATTTTGAAGGACTCTCCACCTTTCTCTAACTTTGTCATTGGTGCCAACGTGTACCAAGACCGCCGGGTCAATCCCAGCCGCCCCCAACAATCTGTCTAGCCGATCCGCAATGTGCCGTAGACTTGCATGTGTAATTAACTCTGCTAAGAAACCCCAAAAATAAAAATGTATATCTTTTATTCTATATGTATTATTTATTCTTCAATACTTTAAACTTTTGTTAGGCTTGCTCTTCTTTTCATACTGTTTTTATTTTATGCGTATGAGTTTATGTCTCATTGGAACATTGTTGAAAAGCATATGCGTATCATCACATTTAGGCGCATGTGTATATGTCTTTGAACTACAGGTACAGGTAGAATCCTGCACACCCGGATGAGTGTGATACTGACTCCACTTTCTGGGGGATTTGGCGAGAATTACTTCTTATTCAATGTGAATTTGAAGTCTGAAAAAAAAAGACATCCTTTTTTTTTTCTGTCTCATGGGCTTGCTTAACAATTTTTGCTATTGTTACAATCAATCACTAGCTTTTACATTCAACACTACAGTCATGTATACTATACTTTATGAGGTGGGTGGCATACTGTAATTTTTATTTGGGGGTGGGTGTATTCAAATGATTCTCATGAATTTAATGAAGGAACAATTTTATCTGTACAGGATAATCAAGGAAAATGAATAATACAAAAATACAGTAGGTCATCTCTTCTTCAAAATGTACAATCTTGTCTTTATCTTCTTCATAATGGCTGCATTGCATTCTGTAGTTCTTTTGTCATTCAGAGAAGGGGGATTTGGGCAAATTACTGACTGTTACTCCAGTATTCAAACAGTACAATACGTTTGCACATTCCCCCCCTTCCTGTAGTGCTACAGCTCTGAAAAGAAAGAAAAAATTCACCAGGATTAGTGCATTAAAGGCAGTGAGTATTTCACAATATTGAACTATTGTAACGCTTGCGCAAGCCCACAAGCTAGACCTGACCCCGGCACTGAGGTGGGAAGGACTATGCCACGCACCCACAGCAGCGGGTGTGTGTCCAGAAGGTGGATTGTAAGCGTTACTGGGTCTGGGTAGGAGAGAAGAGGTTAATCCAATACTTGCCGTGGTCCGGGGTTGGAGGGGTACAAGTAGTAGTAGTCTGTAAGCTAAGGGTCTGGGATTGGAGAGGTACTCATAGTTGAAGTCCGTAAGCCAGGGGTCAAGAGCCAGAGAGAATCCACAACAAGCCGGGATGGTACACGTAGGGTTAACTGCAAGAGAATTAGACAAGATAGGGCTAGACACAACAGGCCACAACAGGCTACATTTGATTATGCTCAGCAATGAGACTGAGCACTGACTGGGTCTTTATACAGGAAGTGACCAATGACTTTGGAGGCAGAGCAGAGGCGCGGACTCAGCGGAAGCTGGGATAGGTGCAGCAGACAAGGGGCTCGTTAGTAGCTTGACACACAGATGGGGATCATTGCGCGACGTCATGCGTGCACGCGCGGAGGAGGCGCAGCGCTACCGAGGGGGCGGAGATATGCTCCGTGACACTCTGGAAGAGGAGCAGGTGTGCGCGCATACACGAGGGGGAAGAGTGCAGGCAGCAGCAGCTGCAGTACTGGAAGTAAGAGAGGAGGGAACACGCTGCAAGTGACATGTTCTCCGATTCCTCACAGTACCCCCCCTTGAGGATCGGACTCCGGACGATCCATGAAACACTTCTCCGGGTACCTGGCATGGAACAGTCTGAGAAAGCCAGAAGTGTGGATCTGGTCCACAGATACACAAGAGAGTTCTTCGGGCCCGAAGCCCTTCCATTGTACGAGGAACTGTACTCCTTCTCTGGAGTACCTTGAGTTGACAATAGACTGGATCTCGAATTGAGGAGGATTATTTAATCTGGTAGGGCCTGATTGGCCGGCGATGCCGGTCTATCAGATCAACAGGTAACGCACTGGTCCTTAAAGGACGCAGTGAGAAAAAAATACCAGACTAACAAAAATATAACATAAACCGGTATCAAGTGCAACAGTAAATTAAAATAATGTGCACTAAAATATAGGAGTTAATGTTAAAAAATCCAAATGGGGGGATACCGAGCAGAGCACCCCGCCTGACGCCCACTGGAGGCAAACTCTGAAACCGTCCCAGTGAACTCGGCGTACGTGTACTCTGCCTGGATATGGGAGTACACCAGCCCCCGGAACATGGCCACGATGTTTGGCTCCCTCTCCAAACACTGCTTCCTGGTCTTATAAATGGCTAGCTTAGCCAATGCCAGGAGCAGGTTGATGAGGAGATCCCTAGGCTTATTGTCCCGGGATACTGGGCACCCAAAAATAAAAGGTGAGGGGAAAAGTGCAGCCAGAATTGCAGGAGAAGGCCTCTCAAGGTGAATAAGAGGGGCTGCAGTCTGGCGCAGCTAAAATAAATATGGTACACGGACTCCCGCTCACCAAAAAAGGGGCAGGTGGCGGGGGAGTCCGTGAAGTGGGCCAAGTACTCTCCCGTGCTCAGTGCACCATGGAGAACTCTCCAACTCAAATCCCCGACCGGGCGGGGAACCAACTCCGAATAGAGTTCCCTCCACCGGGGCCTCTCGCCCTCGTTTGCAGGAAGTACCCACCTCCAGATGATATCGGGGATTACGACAAGGGCGAGGTAGTGCACTATATGGAGCATGAGAGATTACAGGCCTTTCCTCGGCATGCCGTGGAAACATGCCGGGGACATGTCCCCCAACCTGCTGAGGTTGGGGGGAGAGGAGCCTGAGGGGGTTGCCGTGGCTTTGGTCCCATGCAAAGATCCAGAGAGCTGGGGGTGGTAGGTGGGCAGGGCTCTCCGGTCTGCAATACCCCCTCGATGAAGGTGCGTGAGTCGGGGTGGATGGCACCTTTAATTTCCTGGATCAGACGACGAGCGAAGCGATGCGGGCAGTAGGCAGACCCATACAGTGCGCGTGCACCTCTGCTCCTCTCCAGTCCCGTCGTTCGTAGTCCAGGAGATGCCCAACTCTGGTCACCCACGCCAGGATTAGTTGGCGGCAGATATAGGGTGAATCCAACATCCGAGCCTCTCTCGTCCTTGCCTGTTTCTCTTAGGTATCCTCCACTGCCCTTCCCTGCGTTGGACGCTCCCGAACCGATACAAATTGGTAGCCAACAGCTTCGGGCCGCTGAGAAAGCACGACGTCGGGAGAAGGGTCTCTGCTATTACTGCGGTTCCCCAGAACACCAACTTCGTCAATGCCGCTTGAAACCGGGAAACGAGGAATGCCCAGTAAAGGTAGAGGGGCTTCTACTGGGTACTATTTCTCCTTGCCCCTCTCTCCCTAAGGAACTACCGAAGAAGATATTCCTCCCCATAACCCTTGTGGGTCCTGATCTCCAAATAGAAGTTGAAGTCTTCATCGACTCCGGGTCTGGTGGCAACTTTCTTGATCACGCCTTCGCTTGAAACAATCAAATCCCGCTAGTCACGAAAAAGTCACCCATCGGCCTCGAGGCCATTGACAGTCAACCGTTTCAACCAGCATTCATCATTTGGGAATCCATTCCACTTACCCTGACCACCGCGGATGGTCATACTGAGGTAATGGTCTTCGATGTTTTCCATTCCCCTACTGTCCAGGTTATTCTGGAATTGATGTGGCTGCAGCTTCACAACCCGCGTATTGATTGGACCAACGTTTTGCCGTTCCAATGGGCTGATTCCTCAGAGAAGACGCTTTCTCCTTCTGTTGCCGTGCTAGCTGGCCTCGACACCACCTCATCTTCTCACTCTGCTTTGCCGAAGGAATACCATGAATACTTAGATGTCTTCAATAAAACTCAGGCCAAAGTGTTACCCTATCATCGCCCTTATGACTGTCCCATTGATTTAATTCCTGGAACCATTCTCCCCAAATCTAAATCTTATCCCTTATCAGTGCCCGAGACAGAAGCGATGACAGCATACATTCAGGAGAATCTTAAGAAAGGGTTCATCCGGAATTCTACCTCCCCCGCCGGGGCAGGCTTCGTCTTCGTAAAGAAGAAGGATGGCTCTTTAAGACCCTGTATCGACTTTCGTGGGCTAAACAAAATTACGGTAAAAAAACAGTACCTCCTTCCTCTGATTTCAGAACTTTCCGACCGTTTACAAGGAGCCTCCATTTTCTCCAAACTCGATTTAAGAGGAGCCAACAATTTCATTCGTATAAGAGACGGGGACGAATGGAAAACCGCGTTTAACACACGTTTGGGACATTACGAGTACTTAGTGATGCCGTTCGGCCTTTGCAATGCCCCTGCTGTTTTCCAAGAATTCCTGAATGATATCTTCCGGGACGTGTTGGGTACGTTCGTCATTGTATATTTGGACGACATCCTCATTTTCTCCAAAAGCTTGGAGGAGCACATTCGCCATACCAAGTTGGTTCTCTCTCGGCTTCGTGCTAATCGCCTCTACGCGAAAATGGAGAAATGTCTGTTCCATCAATTTTCCACAGCCTTCTTGGGCTATATAATTTCTGACAAAGGCTTTACCATGGACCCCGAGAAATTGAAGTCTGTACTCGATTGGCCGTTACCGAACTCTCTCAAGGCCGTGCAGCGCTTCCTTGGCTTTGCCAATTACTATCGGAAATTCATCCGTAACTTCTCTACTATTGCTCTACCCATCACTGCTCTCACCAAAAAAGGTGCTGATCCGACTGTTTGGTCCCCTGAAGCCATCGAGGCCTTCGACGTTCTCAAAATAGCCTTTGTGTCCGCTCCTATCCTTTGGCATCCAGATACTTCCCTTCCCTTCCTTTCACTCTCGAAGTAGACGCCTCGGATGTGGGAGCCGGCGCAGTGCTTTCTCAGAGATCCTCCCCACAGGAAAAAGTCTATCCGTGTGGATTCTTTTCCAGGAAGTTCTCTTCGGCCGAGAGAAATTATGATGTCGGGAACCGCAAGCTGCTGGCCATCAAATTGGCCCTCCAAGAATGGAGACATCTCCTCGAAGGTACCAAAGAGCCAGTAGCCATCCTCACCGATCACAAAAACTTATTGTACATCGAGGGGGCTCGTCGTTTGGGATCCCGTCAAGCTCGTTGGGCTTTGTTCTTTTTTAGGTTCAATTACACAATTTCTTACATTCCGGGCACCAAGAATATCAAGGCCGACGCTTTATCTCTTCAGTTCTCCACCGAGAATGAATCTAATGTATCCTCGGAGTCGATTCATCCTGCCAACAATTTTGATTTCTTGGACGAAATCAATAAAGCCCAGGCTCATATTCCTAGGAGATTTAAGGTGCCAGAAGGACAGTTGTACGCTGCCCTGCGTTTTCGCCACAAAATTCTTCTATGGGGACATTCGTCTAGAGCTGCTGGTCATCCAGGCTACAAGAGAACTGTAGATCTTATCAAACGGACCTTTTGGTGGCCTAAAATGAATAAGTCGCAAGACGATACGCGTCAGAGGATTCTTTTTCATGTCCTTTTAACCTAGGCTGTCATGCCACAATAAAATCTTTTCATTGCACGTTGCCTCCAGCCTGATCTATCGAGCAGTGCTCAGAGTCCCTTCACCTACCTTTCTGTAAAATGAATAAGGACATTTTCAACTTCACCAGAGCTTGTCCGGTCTGTGCCCAGAGCAAATCCGCTTGACACAAACCTTCAGGTCTCCTCATGCCTCTTCCTATTCCGGAACAACCTTGGAAACATATCTCCATGGACTTTATTGTGGAGCGTCCCAATTCTAAATGGATGAATACGATCCTTGTGGTAGTAGGTAGGTTTTCCAAGCATACACACTTTATACCACTCAAGGGTCTTCCTAATTCAGCTACTTTAGCTGACGTTTTTTCCAATGAAATTTTCAGATTACACGGTGTACCTATTTCCATTGTTTCCGACAGAGGTACTCAATTCATCTCTATGTTCTGGCGAACTTTCTCTCAAAGACTTGGCATTTCCCTTCTATTTTCCTCGGGTTATCACCCACAGACCAATGGTCAGATGGAGAGAATGAATCAGACTCTGGAACAGTATCTCAGATGATTCGTGTCCGATTCTCAAGACAATTGGGTGGACCTATTACCCTGGGCTGAGTTTGCTATTAACTCATTAAAAAACGAATCCACGCAAAAGTCGCCTTTTTTCATTAACTATGGATTCCATCCCAGCAGTGTTCCCCTCTCCTCCCTCCCCTCTGGTGTTCCTGCAGCAGATTCTCACATATCCAGTCTTCAAAATTCCTGGAAAAGGATCATAAAAGCTTTGCAAGGTTCCGTTCAAAGACAAAAGACGCAAGCGGATGGCGACGTCAAGTGGGCCCAGAGTTCAAGCCCGGAGACAGAGTTTGGCTATCCTCCAAGAATATCAAACTCAAAACCCCTTCCCAGAAACTATCCCCAAGATTCTTAGGTCCTTTCAAAGTTCTCAAAAGGATCAACCCGGTCGCATACCGACTTGCACTTCCTCCTACCTTGAAGATCCCTTCGGTGTTCCACGTATCTTTACTTAAACCTGTGATCCAGAATATACATTTTCCGGCCCGTCCTCGGAGGCCTAATCCTGTCATCATACAAGGACAGCAAGAATTTGAAATCCAGTCCTTACTCGATTCTCGTTGGTCCAGGGGCAGACTTCAGTTCCTCGTACACTGGAAGGGATACGGTCCGGAGGAACGCTCCTGGATACCATCTCATCACGTTCATACCCCAGCACTCCTCAGACAGTTCCGTCTGAAGTTTCCTCATAAACCTTGGGAGGATCGTCTGGAGTCAGATCCTCAAGGGGGGGATACTGTAACGGATCGGGGGACTCGCTCTTCCCAGCGTGTCCCCATCATCTTGGTTCCTCCGGCTAATCCTTCCATTCCCTTGCCTTCCCGATCTCTGCATCAATCCCTCGTGGCGCAGTCGTAACGCTCCGGTTCGCGGTCTGCGCGCATGCGCGGTCCCCTCACTGTGCGCGTGCATTCTCGGTCCCTGGTCTCCCGTCAGGGGACTCACACCCCTTGGCGTACCTCCGTCTCCCTACCTGGTTCCTCTGCTCCTTCTCCCTCTCATACTCTCCAGCTGAGCACCTCCTCCGCGATGCTTCCCCCACCCTCTGGCGCCCTGGACTCAGCAAGTATAACGTTAACCTTTATTCACCATGCCCGGCAACGCAACTACCACACTCCGGGCATGCCCTCACTGCTGTGGGTGCGTGTTATACCCTTACCCACCTCAGTACTGGGGACTGGCCAGGTCTGCGGGTTTACAGGCGTTACATCCACCCTGTCAAACGCCTTCTCTTGATCTTGGGACAGGAAGGCGAGTGACAGACCAGTCCTCTGCGCGTGGTGCAGCAGGTCCCAGACCAGAAAAATGTTGTCATGAATGCTCCAGCCCGGGATAGTATGACTGGTCAGGGTGAATCACCTCTGCCAGCACGGACTTGAGCCTCAGCGAGAGCGCTTTGGCTACGATCGTATAGTCTGTGCTGAGCAGTGAGACCGGTCGCCAGTTAAAGATCTGGCGGAGATCCCCCTTCTTCAGCAGCAGAGACAGTACTGCCCGCCTACACGAAAGGGGCATCTCACTGGTCTCCAGGGCTTCGGCCAGGACCTCGGTGAAATCAGGTCCCAGCATCCCCAGAAAAAAAGGAAGAACTCAACAGTCAGCCCGTCTAGCCGCGGCGCTTTTCTGTGGGAAATGAGACTGAGGGCTTCAGAGAGCTCAGCCAGAGTCAATGGTAACTCAAGCCACTCCCTTCCACCCTCGCTGACTGTGGGAAGCCCCTCCCATAAGACCATGCATGCGTTTGGCTGGATTGACTCCAGAGAGAAAAGGTCTACGTAGAACTTCCGGCCTCTATCCCGGATGCTCTCCGGGTCCATCAGAGGGGTACCGTCTTCTGCCAGCAAGCAGGTGACATGTTTATGGTTTCCCCTCTTTTTCTCCAGTGCGTAGAAGAGGCGCGACCCGCGACCCATCTCCCGAAGGAAGTGGATGCGGGATCGCACGTACGCCCCCCGAGCTCTCAGATCTTCCAAGTCTCGGAGAGTGCACTTCCTCTCCACGTACGCACTCTGCAGGTATTGGTCCCCAGCCACAGACAGCTGCTGCTCGAGATCGAGCACCTCCCCCGTAAGGGCCTTGATCTCAGCAAACCGCTGTCTGCTAGCACCTTTGGCGTGCTCCTGACAAACGAGGCGCAGACGAACCTTGCCCATGTCCCACCACTGCTCTAACGTGGCAAAGTCTGACCTGCAACCTCTCCAGGCTGTCCAAAAGTCCCAGACCGATGTCGCGAACCCCTTGTCCTCCAACAAAGTATTGTTGAAGTGTCAATAGCTGGCCGAGGGCACTGCTGGTAGCAGCGCCACCATCATGGACGCACAATTGTGGTCCGAAAACGGCGCCAGCCTAATGGCACTGGACTGGGCTCGCGACAGGCTGTGGTTGGATATATACAGCCTGTCGATCCGGGACCAGGACATCCGTTCACCCATATACACCCTAACATGGGTGAACTCAGTGGATGCCCCGGGATGTTGTTCTCGCCAGACGTCTACCAAGGAGTTGCGGGTGATGATCTCCCGCAGGGTCGACGCAGAGTACGTGTGTGGCTCCGGAAAATTCCGATCCAGAGCCTCAAGGATGCAGTTAAAATCACCCCTGAGCATCACGTACTCGTCCGTGTCGACTGTCTCCAGGTATTCAGACAGTCTGACGAAGAACTGCATTCTCAAGGGTCCAGTAGCAGGAGCATACACGTTCAAGAATTTGAACGTGTAGTCCTCGTGCCGGACCCTGAGATGCAACAGATGGCCTGGATCAACAGCTTTGGCAAGCAGTAGCTCTGGCTGGAAGGACTCCAAGAACAGGGTCACCACCCCACTAGATGACGAAGTGAGGGGGCTGAAGAAGACCCTGCCTCGGCACTCCAGATGCATGCTGGCTTCGTCCTCTGGAGTGGTATGGATTTCTTGCAGGAAACTCACAGAATACCCTCCCTTCTGTAAAAAGGAGAGTACCTGGAACCTGCGAAACCCGTCCCTACAGCCATTTGCATTAATCGTACCGATGCTCAAAACCATTGGTAGTCAGGAGTTTTCTTTGTGCTTCCCACAGGCGCTCAGGGTGCTGAATCCTGAGTAGCCATGTGGGCTCGCAACAAGTGGTAAAACATCCGGGTGCGAACATGGTCAAGGGTCCCGGAGTTTTTGGCCCTTTTGTTGGCCCTCATATATTCCATGAGAGAGATGAGAATGAGTGAGGCATCCTTCCACCTCTTGTGGTGCCAACTGCACCTTCATGTTTCTCTGCCCGTAGAGGGTACTTTCCAGGAACTCAGCTAGTTCCTGGGCAGGGATAACGGGGGTCAAGGAGTCCACTGACTCCGCGGTGCCAGAGGACTTCTTCTCACTGAGCCCCAACTCCCCGGGCTCCTCTTGGCTGATGATCTCAAAACTCCCGCCCTTCCCAGCGGGGGTTAATTTTCTCAGCCTTAGGGTTGGCCCCCTTTTTGGTATTTTCACGGGGGGGGGTCCACTGTACCCTCTACGTTTGAACCCGGGGTGGAATATTCAGGGGCAACTGGTGGTGGTTTGGTGGAGACAGTGGCCCCCTGAGTGATCTTCTAGGCCACAGAGGAACACAGTGCCTTCACCGCTTCCTCCACCGCCACCTGGGCAGATGAGATGTAGCAGGGGCTCGCAGCAGTTGTGGCAGGGTATTTCTCAGCGAGCACCCCATGGGGAGGGTCCAGCCCAGCAGGCGCCTAGAAGTAGAGAGCCCAACGAAGACTCCCCACAGAGAGGGTCCACATCAGACACCTCCAATGTAATTTGGAGCGCTCGCCACAACACCCCCACCCATATCTGCCTCCCCCGCTCCATCCCCCACACCCTTAACCACCCCCTTAATCCCCCTCCCAGAGTCATCCATGGGGGTCAGCCAAAGTTTCCCCCCCCCTCCGGTGACATGAGCTGGGGCATAGCCCCAGGTGTGCCATCCGAAGGTGGCACGGCCGGAGGGGAATCCTGGTCGACCCCAGAGTCCCCGAAGACAGCTGCATCCGGTGTGGTAGATCCACCGAAACACAAGTCCCCGGGGACTACCTTCCAACTGAGAGGGGTATTGGAAGGCTCCCAACGTCTATGTCCAGGGCAAGGCCTCATGCTGTTGAGCACTCTGGCCTTCCACCCCAGAGATGCCGGGTACCTCCCTTTCCCCTCTCACTTCCTCCAGATCCCCAAGGTGGTGAGGCTGTATTTTTGTGGGATCTGAAGTGGGATCCGGCCAACGCTGGCTGATCCTAACCAGTGGGCCGGACCAGGCCACCCTCTGCGGAACTGAAGCTATGTTCCGCTTCGGAGTCTTCAGAGGGTGAATATAGTATGGTTCATGCTCCTCGTCCTCAACCACCCTCTTGTCAGTTTTAAACTTCTTCTTCCTGGGGATTGATTCCCCTGGAGATGGTGCCGCTGCCTCCCAAGCAGGAGTTTCCTGCCGCTCCCCCACACCCTGTACGGTGCCTACATTGGGGGTAGAGTGTTCTTGGGGGGAGACAGCAACAACAGAGGGTGGCTGTACCAGGGTGGCCTTTTTCTTCTCCCTCTGGTTTTTGGGGAGAGGTGCAGACGTCACTGTCCGAGATGGGGCAGCGACATCTCCTACGGCCCTAGAGGGGACCTGAGCCCTTGAGGGCCCCGCTGTGGTGGGCACAGTGGTACAGGGTGTCTTGGCAGAGGGAGGAGGGAATACAGGATCTGAGGTAGGTCTTTTGCTGCCTTTGGGGCAACTCCTGCGAGCGTGCCCCAGCTCCTTGCACAAATTGCACCTAACCTCCTCTGTGCCTTAGTACACCGTGTACATGATGCCCTCGTAGGGCACCCCAAAGGACCCCTCCGCAGACTCTGTGCTCCCTGGCAGCAGCAGTTGTACCTGCCGCCTGAAGGAGAGCACGTGCCTCAGCGACCTGTCCTTGCAGCCCAACGATATTTTTGTTATAGGAGACTTAATATCTCCCAGGGCTTGCCGGTGGGGGTGCATGAGGCAGTCTGGGAGGAAGTGGGGCACATTGGAAATAATTAAGCTAGTGCCCAACCCTTCCAGGGTACCCTAGGTCTGGGGGTCCGGTGCCCAGGTGCAGCCCCCTTTGACCTACTATCTCTCCTCCCCTTAGGCATGGTATTAAAAAGCCTCTAGGTCAGGGGAAGAGGTAGTGCCCAGGGAGATAGGTGCAGAGAGGAGCTTTCCCTTTAAGAACAAATTAACTACCTCTCTGATAAGGGAGGAAAAAAGTCAGCTTTTATTAAAACGCTGCCGTTGTTTTTCTTTCCCTCCGTTATTCATTCCTCTCTCCCTAGCAAGGAGCTGCACCACAGTATTACTTTCTTTAAAAGCACAGAGCTCCCAAACCCAAATGAAAAACAAATCAACTTTAAATAAAAGTGAATAAGAAAACCAAACAACCAGTGGTGGGAGGAGGGGAGAGGGGTTTAAGCTGCAGTTACCAGCCCAGCCAAAGTACAGCTGTGCTGGGTTGAATCACTGCAGCCTCTGGGTGAACATAAAAAACGGTTTTTAAACACCAAAATAAACCCCAAACTCTCTATAAAACACACAGTGTATTCCCCTACAGTTCCCACACCAAAATATATCAAGTCAAATTAAATCAGAAAACAATAAACCCAATTTCAAACCAAATGTTTGGGAGCTCTGTACACACGCTTTGAGGGAGGAGGGGGAGGAGGGGGCAAAAGGGGGGAGGAGGGGGGAGGGGGAAGGAGGAGGGAGGAGGAGGTGGAGGAGGAGGAGGATACCTGGTACTCTGCTTGACAGGTTTCAGAAGAGAGACATGAAATACCGATGGTATCTTCATAGAGGGAGGCAAGTCCAGGTGATATGCCACAGGATTAATGTGTCCCAGGATTTTGAAGGGTCCCAAGAGTCTGGGAGCCAATTTTCATTTGTCTCCTGTTTTAAGCCTGGGCGCCTCTAGACCATAACGATCTGCCTGGGTCTTTTGCCTCCAATCGGATTCTTGGAAGGTTTTACGAATTGTTTTCCATGACTCCAGAAGAGAGTTGGCTCTGGCATCAGCATCAGGAACCCCAGAAATATTAGAAGAGATAGGATGAGAGTTAGGATGGTAGCCATAATTGACGAAGAAGGGCGACTCTTGGGTGGACTCGTTTCTGAGGGAGTTGTGCACGAACTCAGCCCATGGTAATAGATCAGCCCAACTATCCTGTGTATCCGAAACAAAACATCTTAGGTATTGCTCTAACGATTGGTTTACCCTTTCAGTCTGTCCATTGGTTTGCGGGTGGTACCCGGAAAAAAACGAAGAGAAATATTGAGCCTTTGAGAAAAGGCCAGAATTTTGACACAAATTGTGATCCACGGTCAGAGACGATTGAGACAGGGACCCCATGTATGCGAAAGATCCCTCTGATGTAGACATCCGCTAGAGTGGCAGAGTTAGGGAGACCCTTGAGGGGCATGAAATGGGCCTGCTTGGAAAATCTATCCACAATGACCAGGATGGTAATCATACCATTGGAAACAGGCAGCTCTACAATAAAATCTATTGATTGATGGGACCAAGGACGTTCCGGAATGGGAAGCGGACGTAGCAGACCAAAAGGCTTTTTCGAACTGACTTATTTCAAGCACAGACTGAACAAGATGAAACAAATTCCTTTATGTCGTTCAGCATCTCTGGCCACCAAAAAGTACGTCTGATTAAATCGGTGGTTCTTCTGATCCCAGGGTGACCGGTCGACCTGGAAGCATGACCCCACTCAAGAATCTTTCAACGGAAGTTGGTTGCAGCGTATAAGCAGCCTTCCGGTACTACTAGACCTTCAGGGATCCAAGTTTGAGAGTCCAGGATTGTATCCAAAATATCGAAGGAATTGGCAGCAATGATAAACTTTGAAAAAAACTTCGCTCGTGCAGAATGCCTAATTACAAACAGTAAGTGAAGAATCAGCATGTAGCGGAGAACAAGGTATGCAGGAACTCGGGAGGGCTCTCACTCAAGATGACACTCATGAGAAAACACAGCAGAGAGAAACCATAGTGCAGACCAGTAAAACTTTATCACAATAAAAAAGCTAACGAAATGTACTCAAAATATGTACAAATATAATAGGCACATAAAGATATGGTAGAGAAGTGAATCTAACGAAAGGGAGATGGTATCCAGGCCGTCTTCCTTCGGTACTCCCGCACCTGGATGGCGTCGGATGGCGTCTGATGGCGTCTGACGTCACATCCGTCGAAGGCTTGACAGCTTCCGGTTTACGCGGGAGAGGAAACAGGTACACGGCAAAGCGGCCCCCTCTCTTCTGAAGCGGAGCTCACTGCGCAAGATGTGGAAGCTCTACGCGTTTCGCTGAACTAGCGTCAGCTTCATCAGGAGCAATATGACACCCATAATGGGTACAACAATAATATAGTGTGTTAGATAATTAGTTAAATAATTGTTAATTGGTCCACAGGTTCTCCCATAAAGAGTACATAACTCTGTGTTCAAAAAAAGAGTCAAACAGTTAAAAAAAGGCTTTATTAATAGAATAAAAAACTTAAAATAAAGTGTATATAAACAGTATATAAAAAAATAGCAGCTCAAATGGATAACAGCTGTAATGGAGAGAGAATGGAGCGAATTTGGAAGAGAGAGGGAGAAAAAAGGGTGTGTTAATTACACAATATACAGGTTAGATGCAATGCTTAATAATAAAAGATTAGAAAAAATATTAAAAAATATAAATATAAAAAACGGAAATAAAACATCCCTGGAGGTCCCATATTCACTAAGAATTGGTGGATGGATATAACGGCAGAGGAAAAAAAATAAGATATATATATATATATATTTATATATATATGTAGAAAAAATAAAACCAATAGGTACATACACATATAAATTTAAGAATTCAGATTAAAAATGGAGCCAATTCAAAATCGACATTTAATCCATTTGGTATCAGGGTATTTAGTTTGTGAATCCAGTACATTTCACGTTAGCCCAAATCTATATCCCTACTACGGCCTCTCCAATGTTGAGTGACATTTTCTATAGTAGTGAACATAAGACCTCTTGGGTTTGAGTGGTGAAAAAGCGCAAAGTGTTTAGATACACTATGCGTCATCACACTATGACTGATATTGCTAAGATGTTCAATAATACGTTTCTTAATTGCTCATTTTGTTTTCCCCACATACTGTAACCACCAGGGTCATTCCAGTAATTAGATAACGTATTGTTAAAGACTGTTTTCCATTCGTCTCCCTCTTTTATCCGTATAAGGATAATTAATAGCTGCAAGGGAGCAGTATGATGTCATAGGCATTACTGAAACATGGTGGGATGAAACTCATGACTGGGCAGTTAATTTAGAGGGTTGTTCCCTTTTTCGGAAGGATCGAACAAATGAAGGGGAGGTGGAGTATGTTTATATATTAAACCGGATCTAAAACCTATTATAAGGGATGATGTTTATGAAGGGAATGATGAAAATGTAGAGACTTTGTGGATAGAAATTAGCAGTGGAGGTCAAAGTATAAAGAAAATGTTTGTGGGAATATGCTATAAACAACCAAATATCTGTGAGATTGAGGAAGCTAAAATACTTTTGCAAATGGAGAAGGCATCAAAACTGGGTCTTGTTTGCATAATGGGGTTTTTTAATTATCCAGACATAGAATGGGGCAATGAGGTTAGCATTACAACATAAGGAAACAGGTTTTTGGGGGTGCTTAAAGACAATTATATGACCCAAATTATTGAGGAACCAACCAGGAGAGGGGCTGTACTGGATTTGGTCATATCAAACAATGTAGAAGTAATAAAAAATATTCAAGTCCTGGAACATTTGGGTAACAGTGATCATAACATGGTCTCATTTGAAATAAATAATCAAAAAACAGATTACTTGGGTTCAACAAAGACTTTAAACTTTAGAAAGGTAGATTTTAATAAACTGAGGTCTAATCTAGTAGTAATACAATGGGATGATGTTTTTGCAGGGAAAAATATAGAAGATAAATGGGCAGTCTTTAAAACATTGTTAGAAAAGCACACTTATCAGTGTATACCCTTGGGTAATAAGTATAAAAGAAATAAGTCAAAACCAATGTGGCTAAATAAACAGGTAGGTGAGGAAATGGAAAAGAAGAGGAAGACATTTAGATTATTTAAGTCAGAAGGGACGGAGAAATCGTATCAGAATTATAAGGAATTGTAACAGGGGACTTATCCCTGTTCAGTAATGTTCCTTTAATCTAGCAGTGTGGTAGTTAATTACTAAACACCACCTGCCTGATTAGATTGTTTACAAAAAGCCTGCCTTTGAGACAGGAAGTGAGAACTCTCCTTTGCTCATGTGTGAGCTGACCTTTGGAGACAGAGCAGTGTTTTTGAGTCTCACAGGAGAGACTGACTAAAAGAACACCCATCTTTGGAGCTGACCGGTCTTGAGCTCTGCACAGCAGAGCTGATTTTCAAGACACAGGGAAAACTACTACACCTGAAGCTGAACTAGGAAGTGAGATTTTCCCTCCAAGAATCAGATAAGACTTTTATTCTTAAGAGACTGCTTATATCTGCTTATTTCATGCTATTTGTTTTCGGGCTGCGAGAACTGCTTTACTAAGGGAGATGTGAATTATTGCATAGTGTTTCACTAGAAATACTCCCAAGTGAACGGAAGCTTTGTTCCCCCCCCCCCCCTTGTTTG
>WSYH01012041.1:0-19644 GCA_036426205.1 Ascaphus truei | reverse complement strand
TGGTCCCTATTGGTGTATATGGTTTATATATATATATAAAGCAGAAAGTAGGACTAACAATTTATGTCATAGGACAAGCTTTCGAGAGTTCTCCTCTCTTCTTCAGGTCAAGCAATACTGATATACACAGGAATCTATGGCTAAAACTCCTGTGTATGTATGTATATATATATATATATTTGTTGTTTGTGTTACATTAACCCCCCAGCAGCAGCCTTTGTATAGGAACTCATTAATATACAAACATGATGCAATCAGCAAAAGAGAGACACTCCAGAAGGAGTGGACTAATCCCTTCATTAATTACAGAGGATAATATGGATACAGAAAATAAAATAGATATAAAAGGTAATTTTTTCACATTAGAAACTTTAATGAAGGAAGAAATGAGACACTGGTGGGACGCTTGTTCTTTACAAGATTATACAGACCGTAAGATCATCCCCAGAGGTCTAAGGGTAACTAAATCCCCCACATTTGAAACCAATCCAGAATTCACAAAGGAATGGAATGAGACACTAGATAGGTGCTCATTCTCATTAATGAGACTTTTAATAGATTTTAGAGACAAGAAAGTTAAAGAATTGGAGTTGGAGATTGAAAAGATTCAGGGAATACTCAAACCGTATCATGATACTGAGGAATTTAGGGAATATGATGAAAAGACTAGTAGGAGAGTCATCACCTTTGAGAAGGAAGTTATTGACAGGAAAGATACAAAACTGAATCGGGATAAGGAGGACTATGCCACAAACAAGGTGAGGGTCTGGAGGCGAACTCAAAATCCCAATTATAGGAAGGGTGGTAGATACAGGTCTGGCTCCAGGTCTGGTAAAGGTGGTTCCCATTCCTATAGGGATACATCCAACCATGCCCCTCCCAATCTTGATAAGCAACAAGGGGGTCGAGGCCCATCCAGTGGTTCCTCGCATATACACACTAGTGGGAGATTTTCGGTCCTAGAGGTCGAGTCTCCCACAGGGGACACTGGGGCAAGCCTTGGTAACTCCCATGTGCGGGAAACAGACAATATAACAGCTGATAATAGCAAAGGGGCCAGGTCCAAAGAACCACACACTGCTCATAGATCAGCCCATTTTTTAGACGGGACCCCAAGGCAGGAGGGGAGGTCGAAAGGGAGAGATCCAGACAAACATTATCCCCTGTGGGACCGCGAGGCCCCGAACAGGCCATCGGGCCAGGGAAAAAGAGGAGCAGAGGAGTTAGGGCAGGCAGAGCTGTCCAGAGGAAGAAGGAAAACAGAGGAGGACTAGTTACACCATTAGAGAGTAGTAACATTTTTAACCTCTCATCCACTGTATTGACTGAATGTGAAAGGTCCTTATTAGAGAGGGGCTTATCCTTTGCCCCCAATACAGGTCCGAATCTGTTTCAATTGTTTATTGATTTAAACAGTTTTGTCAGAAAAATGACATTGAATAGACATTTTAAGATTCAGGAGAATAATATCAAAAGTACTGATCCAACAATTGTTTTTAATACACAGGAAGAAATATGCATTGATGCACTCACTTCATTGCTGAGAGACTCGGATTCACCTTCGGGATCACAGGCATCTCTTGACAATTTTGAGCGGTCCACCAATCCGACCAGGTTTGTGGAGGGAGACTTAGATGAGGATTGCAGTATTAGGCATTCACCTTTCAAGCCTAAATCAGTCTTCTTCCCTTACCAGTCCAAGGGCGGTTTTGTGGAGACGTTCTATAGTCTGGTTTTACGTGACTTTGAGTCCATGTGTGCTAAACCTATTAAATTCAATTCCAATTTAACCAAAGGTGAGCTGGGCGCATTGGGCGGGCTCAAGATCAACCATGATATAGTTATCAGACAGGCCGACAAGGGGGGGGGGGCATAGTCATTCAGGACTTATCTGCCTATCTCACTGAGGCACGCAGACTCCTGGGTGACTCGGCCTCCTATACCTTGTTGGAATCCGATCCAGTGGACTCATACCAGTTGTTGCTGAAGGAGCTCCTTACTTCTGCACTGGGTGATGGTATTATTTCCAAAGCGGAATTTAAATTTTTATTTTGTTCACATCCACGCACTCCCATTTTTTATCACCTTCCTAAAGTGCACAAATCCTTGTCCAATCCCCCTGGTAGACCCATAGTATTGGGCGTGGAGTCGATGACATCGACCCTATCCCAATATGTTGACTATTTTCTCCACCCCTATGTCACTGCACTGAGGTCCCATGTTAGGGATACGCTCCATGTCATCGACTCCATTTCTGATATTAGGTGGTAATCCACCTATCTATGGCCAACATGTGATGTTTCATCATTATACACCTGCATTGAACATACCAAGGGTTTAGAGGCAATAAAATACTGGTTGGACAGGGATTCACTTTTTCCGGAAAAACACAGGTTATTTATTTTAGAAAGTATTCACTTCATCCTTACGCACAATTATTTTTTATTTGAAGAGGATTTTCACTTACAAATCTGTGGAACGGCCATGGGTACGAGATTCGCTCCTAGCTATGCCAACCTCTTTATGGGGCATTGGGAAGAGTCCCATGTGTGGCAGAACACCTTGCTTGGAGCGGGTCTCGTATACTATGGCCGTTTCATAGATGACATTATTATAATTTGGGATGGAGAGGAGTCGGAATTATTCGACATCCTGAGCTCTTTCAGCAACAACTCGTTTGGACTTAAATTCACTTTTGATATTAATAGCTTGTCCACTGTCTTTCTGGATCTGGCCCTGAGCATAGACACAGACTTGAATATTATCACCACCACACATTTCAAGTCTGTGTCTGTGAACAGCTACATCCATGCGTCCAGCAACCATCACAAACACTGGCTCAACAATATTCCCTTGGGGCAGTTCCATAGAATACGGAGGAACTGCACAAGGGATGTTGACTTCGAAAACCAGTCGGTCACACTCGGGAAGAAGTTTCTTTCTAAGGGATATGATCCCGTCGTGGTTTCCGATTCTCTCAGCAAGGTGAGTTCCATTGCCAGAGCTACTTTGCTTGAGAAATCAAAAAATAAACAACAAAAAGGAAAACGTTTAGGATATGACATCCCAGCAATGCATACAGGGACGGATAGGTCGAATGTGAGGTTTATTACCACCTATAACCAGTCATCCAAATCCATTAATAGAATTTTGAACGATCATTGGTCCGTCCTCAAGTGTGATCCCCATCTAGGACCTATCCTGCCGGATAGAGCTACTGTTACATACAGGAAGGCTAGAAGTATAAAAAGTATATTAGCTCCCACTAGGCTTAAGTCTTCCTCAATCTGTGATACTGCAAAAAATAAGGGACCATTCGGTAACCATCCCTGTGGCCGCAGTCGATGCATTACGTGCAGGCATCTTTTGAATAATACTCATGTCTGTTCTCTAAGTAGGGGCATCACCTATGCCATCAGTAGCTCTATCACTTGTCTTAGCACTTATGTTGTGTACCTTATACAGTGTGGGTGCAGTCTAAAATACGTTGGACGCACCACGAGAACATTGGGAACTCGCTTCCTGGAACACAGGAGAAATGTTATTAAGGGTCTCAATAATCATAGTGTCTCTCGACACTTTAAATTATTTCACCAACAAAATCCCAAAACTATGCAAATTATGGGAATAGAGACCATCTCTCCTTGTGTTCTAGGAGGCGACCGATTCAAGACACTCTGTAGGCAGGAAACCTTTTGGATTCACCAATTGGGCACCCTTAATCCTGGGGGACTTAACGAATGTTTGGATGTCAGTACTTTAGTTTAGTCACTCCGTGGATGTCTCTTCCTGTTCTTCTCCTCTGCTTCTCAGTCCATCCTTTGTCTGGATCTCCTCCAGAGATTCACCCCCCCCCTTTCCCCCCCCCCACCCCTCACAGGCCACGGCAACAACAGCCCGCCCCCCCCCCCTCCCCATTCCATCCTCTCCCCCCGTCTGAATAATGGATGTATTTATGAATATTTATATTTGCACATTTATGTGGTTTAATTAGAAATAAGATCATCCTAGGGTTTAATAGATGGTATTAGGTATTTATCCTCACATACACTATTACAATTATTGTATAGCCTTCATATAAATTAAAATAAAATTAAAATAAAATTAAAATTAATATTCACTTTAAAAGGCACTAAATTTAGTTTGGCCATTTAGGGCCCGGGTAGTAAACATTGGCGAATGAGACAAATGGTAAAGTTTCCTTTTTCACATACACTATATGTCTTTTTCACATACATACCTCTTTATATATTTTATATAATATACTTATTCCACATAAATTAACGATACAATTAATTAAAATATGCTCTCACAATTTATTAGTTCTCCGGGTCCTAGCCTTGTTTGTGGCATACAGACTCCAGACTGATGGTTCAAAATATCCCCAATCTGATCAGTTTTTTCCTGATAAGATCACATGAGATATTGTCTATATTCAATTTTAAATTATCTACACACCCGCCAAGGGTAATATTTGTACTTGATTGTGTATGTCTATATATGTACACACTATTGCATTTTATTTATATAATATATATGATGTTATGTATCTCTTGTTTTTCAGCTATTAAATATATATGTATAGTATTAGCCTGTATGTGAGTCATTCCTCTCTATATACTAGGTGTGCTCAAGTATTAATTAACTGATGCACCCTGTGGATAATTATAACATATCCCATATATAAATTTATATACTATTGGTCAACCAGGTCTTGAAGCACATGCAGGCTGAATGCTTTTATTTTTACTTTTATTTTGGTATGATCCCTTTAGGATTTTCTCGGTTCTTTTCTGTTTCTATGAACAATGTTATACCAGTCTATGGGTTATATACATATAGTATACATCTATGGTTTTTATATAAGTGAATTGGCAGATATAAGTATTTTTGTACAAATTGTGCAATTCATTTAAAATGAATTGGTATTTAGACTGGTATTCAGAGTGTATGTTTTTATTTTGCTCTTACTCCAACTATCTCCTCCAATTCTTTTAGGGTTAATTATCTGTATTACGTGTAAATGGGTGTGTATAAGTGTGTAGCAGCACAAAAAACGATTGCAGCTGAGTAGGGGAGGTTACTTCTTTTAATTACCATCAGGAGGTTGTGTATATATAATACCGGACCTCCCCCTCTCATGTTATCCCTTTGAGAAAGTTAGCCGTGACTGACGAAACGCGTCAGGGAGCGTCGTGACGTCAGACGCACAGACATTGGAGTCTACACGAAGCGCTGGAGCGTATTGATCTAGGCGCGAGTGCTATAGGCACCACTACTACGGGACCTCTTTCTTGGACTATTATACAGCACACCTGCCTTGTGAATTTGCTGGGACTCTGCTCCACTGCCAACGGAGCCTGGGACGGCCCCAAAAGTCTGCAGTCTAACCGGATGGTGTTACCAGCCCTGGGAATCTGCTGTGACGTTGCTCCCTTACCAACGGAGCCTGGGACTGCCCCAAGAGTCTAGAGAAAAACCGGATGGTGGTGATTATATATATCACATATGCTTGATTTTATTGCATTTTTGTAAGTGCGTTTTTTACCCCCCTCTCTCCCCCCTCCCCCTCATTAAATACTTTTATACGCTATGGGCGTGCGCTCTCTCCTCTTTTTTCCTTTTTATGGGGATTATTAAGCGTGTGTTCCCCCCACGCGCTCAGGACACTATATACTGCCTGGGATCGGTCACACAGTTTGGGGGATTTTTAAGCGTGTGTTCCCCCCACGCTCACAGGACACTATATACTGCCATTAGTACACTGAGGTTCGTTCCCTTGTTGGACCAAAGTGTACTAATACAAGTGGTATGTTTACACCTTCTAGCAGTGGAGGTTAATAGGCTGAATATTATTATAATTATATGTGACTGACGGCTTTTAAAAACACCACACACAGGTATAAGTATTATTAAATACCTGGTAATGCTTCCACAGTCACCAAAGGCTTTGGAGAGTTTTTACGATCTTTACCTAATCTCCTTCACGATAAAACGTCTCGAAACTCTTTGGATCTCGAAACAGAATTTTTTTATTCCCCAATTTCTTTCTTTTGTTATCTTGTGTCAACCCTTTGAGTGCCCATCGCGATAACGAGATTGCAGCGCCGCTGATTACGGAAACACCATCTCCATTAGAAAACGAGCCCCCCTCAAAAAATGCCCCTGAAGTTCAGACCCGTGACGTCGGGGTACACGGGGGCACCCGAAGGGTTAAGCCTATCCGCAAGGCTGCGCAAAGTGTCTTTGGTCATAAGCGCCGCTTGAAACCGTTCTGCGCTAGAAGGAAATGGTGTCTCTGCTCATTCCCCCTTCCGTTACCCCATGACGAAGCAAGTCGGAGTTTGCGAAACGCGCTGGGTGGAGTGTTTATGATTCCCTTGTTGGTGACGTCATCTGCAGGAGCCTGCGAAATGCGAAGGGCAGAGTGTGCAGGATTCCCTCTGTGACGTCATCTGCAGAGCTTGTGAAACGCGCTGGGTTGAGTGTTCTGTATTCCCTCGGTAACGTCATCTGTGGGAGCTTGTGAAACGCGTAGGGCAGAGTGTTCAGGATTCTCTCGTTGGTGATGTCATCTGACACTACCTTTATATATATATATACTGTATATACAGGTGATCCTCGGTATCCGTCGGAACGCATTATCTGACGTCGGAACGGATTATCCATCCGACGCGTCATCATGCATTCCATGGAACGCATTATCCGATGTCGGTACGGATTATCCGACACGTCCATAATACATTCCGCGGAACGCGTTGTCCGACGTCGGAACGGATTATCCGACGTGTCATTAAACATTTCGCGGAACACATTATCCGACGTCGGAACGGATTATCCGACGCTCGCGGCCGCGGATGAACATTGGATTTGCAATCCGACGGTTTCACTATTCGCCGCAGTTTGGCGGAACGGATTCTGTGACGGATGACCGAGGACGACCTGTATATCTATATATACACATACAGTACACACACACACACACATATTTGTATTTACCCATATATATATTTATATATATATATATTTTTATATATATAATCAAAAATGAATAGACGATCCCGTTCTGTGGCTAACGAAATGCTTTTATTTGTGCTAGCTTTCGAGATACACTGATCTCTTCTTCCCGCGGTGTTACAATGAATAAAGCACAAAAGGTATATATGTGTGTGTATGTGTATGTGTATGTGTATATATATGTGTATGTGTATATATATGTGTGTATGTGTATATATATGTATGTGTATGTGTATATATATGTATGTGTATATATATATGTATGTGTATGTGTATATATATAAGTATGTGTTTATATATGTATGTGTGTATAGATGTGTATATATAACACACACACACGTAACAAGGACTAATGGTAATAAAGTATAAGTGTACTACAATAAATAAACTGTTATGTAAAAAAAAAATGTCCCGGTTTTTCATTTTCAAAATCTGGTCACCCTACTGGGTTACATAATATATATTTTTCTAAATAGGTGAGTTAGGTAACTGGATATTTTTTTTTTATAAAACAAGGAGTTTATTTTCAGAAGAATAAGAAAACGATCCTCTAACCAGAAACTTCTCTTTAAAGACAGTGATCCCACTACTACAACAACAATGCCCTATGCCAGGATAAAAGCCTGGGCTATGCATTGAAAGAAACCCTGAGCTGTGCACTGGAATTGCTTCTTGGCCTTACATAATGTTCTGCTACTTAACCAGACTGATTGCTTTCACAGATAATACTGTAAATCTGATGGAGTGGGAATGGGATGTTTATACCACTTCATTGCTCTGGGAGAGGTGACTTGCAGGGCAGGGTTGAGATGGAAGTGCAGAATACAGGAATGCACCTCTTTCTTTCCAAGTGAGTAAATGATTTGGCAGAGTTTTTGGGTTCACGAGCTAATTTCCGTACTGGATTAGCCCCTGCTAATGCTGCAGATCAGAAGTGAGGTGCATGTGTATAGTGCTAATAAGTAATGCAATACTACAAGGGCATCAAGACGGAGCTGTCTTGGCAGAGCTATGGGTTAATGTTTGGATTAGTATTGGAATAGCAGACCTAACACCTGTCATATGTACCAATATCAATGGAGACATAGCTGAAGTATGTTTAAATTAGGTGTTAGTTTGATATTAATTCAAATGTATTTAAATAGGATTTAGGTACCCAATGTTACGCTGGTGCTGCCCGCAGACCAGACCCGTCCCTTATACTGAGGTGGGGACGTATATGTGCATGCACCCGCAGCAGAAGGAGCGTGTCCGGAGTGTGGTGTTTTTGGCGTTGCCAGGTGGAAATAGCTGTAGCAATACTTGCCGGTACCGGTGAAAGAAGAGATGTAGTCGTTGCCGTTAGCCAAGGTCTGGGAGAGGAGAGATCCGGAAGGTCGGGGTCCAAGCTGAGGTCGAGGGGCGTGAGAAGCAGCGAGGTCAAGTGGGAGCCGGGGTCCAGAGCCAGAGAGTGATGTCTGCCAAGCCGGGTCGTAACCTGAACAACTGAAGACAAGAGAGAGAGCCAGCATAGACACCCGCAAGGAGAGACTATGTCGAGCAATGTGGGAAAGGCAGGACAGGCATTATATAGTGCGGCTGGCAAATAGAAAGAGGAGGCAGACCTGGAGGAGTGCGTGGAGCCGTCCTGGATAGGCTGCCTTGAGGAGAATGCAGATGAGCAGCTTTGGGCCATGATTGCAGCCTGTGTGTGAGTTGGGGGCGTGGCTTCACTGCATGAGCAGTGAATAAATTAACTTGATCCGGCGCACGCTCCGTAACGAGGGGGAGCGCGCGCCCATGACTGGTAGCAGCCGCCAGAGCCCCAGCCGCCCGCGGAACAGCGGCCGCCCTCCGGGGACGAGGGACGAGGCCCCAAACCACGGGGATCGGACGGGACCGGCGAGGGGGACGTCCCGCAGCAGCGGGCGCAACGAGAGGTGAGGGGAGGTCACGCTGCGACCGTGGTGACCCCCGAATCCTCATACCTAATGAGTGCAGAACATACTTTAGCCTATGTGCCTTAACTCTCAGCTCCCTATGGATTAACCTTTACTCTGACAAATCTCATGTTACACACCTTTCCTACAATTTATGGATTGGTTTACCTTTATACAGCTTCCCTCATCACCCCCCTAAACAACAAGTTTGTGCTTATGTCTTCGGCATTGCGGGCAATGTATACAGTAGGTAAGGTAAATGCATCAATGTATACAGTAGGTAAGGTAAATGCATCACTGGTAGAAGGATGTGCTCAAGTTTAGTGTGACAATCCCTTCTACCCCCTTCCCAGCAGTGCCACTTCAAAGCTGCTTTAGTACAGTGGCTCGGTGTTAGGTCAATTCAAATAACAGTGAGCTTCTTTTAGTACAACTGTTGATGTTTGTTTATAGTAAAAATAAAAAATTGTTTTGATGAGCAATCCTACCTTCGGAAACAATGCACAGCAATGGGAGCCAAGATATGCCACTATTTTTATATCTAAAATGGAAATCACTTATTTTTTGAATGATCGATACATAGGACACATTTCAAACTGGTACAGATATGTGGATGACATTCGTTCTTTGGCATGGTGATATTAGTGAAGCACATGCTCCACAAAGTAAACCAACAACATAAAGCTGTTTAATGTACTCTTGAATGTGTCAAAGACCATTTACACTTCTTTCAAGTCTGGATACAAAATGAAGACGGGGACAAAACTGCCAGTTATTTATACCACAGAAATGGGTAAGTATAATGCACTTTTAGCCATCATCATCATAACCATTTATTTTTTTGAGTAAAAACACGCCTCTTCTTAAGGGGGCAAATGTTAAACACATTAAAATGATATACAATTGTTTTGTGAGACAGGAAAAGCCAGAAGGAAGAAGTAAGTCTTACACCGTGCCTGCAAACAGTGGTAAGGTAGATATACACCAGAGCGAGTTCCAGACCTCTGAAGTTGCACATGTGAGCCAGCTGCCACAATGGCACAATAAAAGGTTAACGATGAGTCGGAAGCACAGATGGTACCCTTAGTGAGTGAAAGATTACATTAAATGTCATTAGAATGTAAAGAAAGAGGTTTCTCTCAGAAGAAACTTTGTCACGTAGGAAGTAAAAGTAAGGAGGACACTTAAAGAGAAGATCGTCTAATTCTGTAAACTCAGAGCACACAGGAAGAGAAAATACCTTTTGTCTTCCGCATATGATGTACACTGCAATACGTAGGACCCTTAAAGCAGCAATCCGACTTTCCTTTTTTTAAATTTAGAGTTGTATGATTGAAGCAGGGGGTCTCCAGAGCTGATCTACTTTGATTTCAACTCTGGGGACCCCCTGCTTCCCGAGATACTTACCTCCGTAGGGGGTGCCGGTATCTCTGTGCAGGCAGCAGCTCCGACAGGGCTTGGTGGGGCTATCGAAATGGCAGCGTTTAAATGTCCCATGTGACATGGGCCAATAGTAAGCCATGACTTCATCCGGTGCGGATTCCTATTGGCCCACGTGACCGGGACAGAGGTATCTCGGGAAGCAGGGGGTCCCCAGAGCTGCAATTAACGCAGTTAAGATCCGAAGACCCCCTGCAAACCTATAACTCAAAAAAAAGCAGGAGTGTTGCTTTAAACCAATAATGTCCAATTATGCAAAATGATTCCATATTTGGTAAATTATTTTGAAATGATCCTCTATAATCTTCCAGACCTGGCAGAAGTATAGAGGATATGCTCGTGCCGGGGCACAATCAGAATCTCTGATTGGGGTGTTCAGGGAAGGTGTCGTCATGTGACGCAGCGCCACGTGTCACTGTGTCACGTCACGGCTCGTTGTCATAGCAGCGCATCGCCATGTGATGACATGATGAGGGGGGCTGCTCTGTTACACAGGCCCCGCTCTCTCCCCTGGCAATCAGTTCATTGCTGTGGACAAGTGCGCGGGGCCTCTTTTCTCAACTCTCGAGGGATGCAAATGCATCCTTGCACCCCCCTGGTTGTGCTACTGTGCTCGTTAGGGAAAATAAATTATTGAGTCCAATTCAAAGCAGGTTTTTGGCCCCCGACAATTCGGTATGACGAAGGCCTAAGAAAAAACACACATCTGAGGGTTCATTGTATCACAGAATGACACGTGAATTTATTAGCAACAGGTGCACACAGCAGAGAGTTTCAAGACGAAAGCTCTCTGATAGGTAATACGGTATACAATATATTTATACCCTAAAAACTAAAATGCACGCCCCTTTATGGGGTGACTTGTACGTCACTAAAAATTACATAATTTCATAATAAAAAACTAAATAAATATGTGTTAATTAGCAAAACTCATTATACCAGATTCTACATATCTGGGGGTTCACTGTTTATACATTTATTTCAAAGGGGTTAATTATGATAATTGCTGTCTTAGCAGTTTCTGTAACCTAATATCTTTATTTACACTTTGTGAAGTTTTGCTTATCTCCGATTCCCGCTAACTATAACGAGGTCCCTCATTATTTTCAGGCCTACTCCCTTTTTCTCTCAGACTATTCTTTGATCCCCATCACTTATCATCTTTTGCAGCTGTGAATTCAAGGATATCTGCTGAGAGCGTCTCTGCTTCACACGTTCAGTTCAAGCACACATATTCCACAGAAAATAGCTTACACAATGACAGACAGACAAGACTTATAGCAGACAAGACAACATGGCTGACAATAATAGTCATACAAAATGGTTGCTTAGATCTCAGTGCTGTTTGCGTCAGACCCCCTTTTAATGTCCAATTTTCTCAACATTCTTAGGTACATTCTCCATCAGAAATTATGGAAATTGCAACAATATCACTAAAGGATATAGAGGAGGTCCGTCAAACTCGGAATAACTTGGGGGCCAATTCTTAAGTCCGACTGCAGGACTCGGGCCACACCAGAATTTTTTTTATAAACAGTCACTATAACCTAAGTGTACACTTTTTTCTTGCGTTTTCCTTATTCAAAATATGTAAACGTCGCTGGTATCTCTTCCCGTCCCCCCCTTCACTTTTCTTCCCCATCCCCTCCCCATTCCACCTCCTCTTCCCATCCCACCTCAATCTCCCTCTCTCTACCCTATCCCTCTCCCTCCTCTATCCATCCCCCTCACCCCCCATCCCTTCTCTCTGTCTCTCCCATCCCTTCTCTCTCTCTCCTCATCCCTTTTCACTCTCCCCCATCCCTTCTCTTTCACCCATCCCGTGTCTCTCTCCCCCAATCCCTTCTCTATCTTCCTCTCCATCACTCTTTCCCCCCCCTGTCACTCTTGCTCTCCCCACCACCATATACACACACACACACAAAATACACCCCTCCTTCACAATACACACACGAAATCCCCCTCCCCCACAATACATACACACACACACACACACACACACACAATACCCCCTTTGCCCCACCATACACACACAATAACACCCCGCACCACAATACAAACACACAATATCCCCCTGCCCCGCAATACCCGCCTGCCCCACAATACACACACACAATACCTGCTTGCCCCACAATACACACACACACACACACACACACACACACACACACACACACACACACACACACACAATATCCGCCTTCCCCACAACACAAAAACACACACAATCACCCCTGCCCCACAACACAAACAATACCTCTCCTGCCCCACAATATATACACACACACACACACACACACACACACACACAATATTCACTTTCCCCACAACACAAAAACACACACAATCACACCTGTCTCACAACACACACAATACCTCCCCTGCCCCACAATACACACACCCACACCCACACAATAACCCCCACTGCCCCACAATACACACACACACTCACAATACCCCCCAGCCCCACAATATACACACACAGCCTTCTTCTGGCATGCACCAGCGGGGGAGGGGGCGGCCCCGCGGCAACTTCCAGTGCTCGCCGGCCCCCGGCAGACACTGGGCAAGGACTCCTGCCCCAGCTCTCTCCCGTCGGCTCACGGGTGGGGGCTGTATGGCGACACTTTGCAGGCCACAAGTTTGACAGCCCTGGGATAGAGTAACCCATCCATCTAAATTCTAAAAGGCACCTCATTTCCCTTACATACAGGGCTGCCACCTTCTGTTGATAGCTAACCCAGGGAATATTTGCAATTCAATTACATTTTTAACATTTTTATTTTTTAGCAATATTTTTAACTCTCTTACCCACTCCGGCAGCGGCATCTCCTCCTCCATGATCCCGTCAACATGGCTTTGCGACGGCAAAAGGTATTGCGTTGCCATTACAACGGGACGTCACGGCAGCACGTTGCCATGACAACGGGATGCCTCATGGCAACGTGATGTCCCGTTGTCATGGTGATGCTATTTGACGACGCGGAGCCATGGTGACGGGACCATGCAGGGGGAAATGCCGCCGAATGATTCCGTGAGGGTAAGAACTGAGGCCCCGCACATGTCCCTGCACTGAACCTTGCAAATATCCCAGCGGGCCCTGTTTCGCCCGGAGATTTCCAATCTAAACCCGTTGCCCGGAGATACCTGACCGAAACCCATAGTTTCTGGGTCAAACCTGGAGTGTGGCAACCCTGTTCACATGCGTTTGCTACATGTGATTCTTAATTTACGGCCTACTTATTTTTTATATGCTATATATACACTAACGTAAGTGGGTCACACAAAGAGTAGTGTAAATAAAATAAGTCATGAACACAAAAGCAACAGAATAAACTGTAACCTGGAAAGTTAAAAAATGTAACACCTGTTAGTAAACATTTAGCTCCAAATGGCCACTCAGTATCAGAGACATCACAGCCTGTTTGCCCCTGCTGTTACAGAGAATCCTTAGGCTACGCTTACAGTGCCTGCGACGTCAGCCTACGGTCGCTGGAAAAATCAAATTGAGATTACTTCCTGCGATCGCGACCAAGCCGTCGCGCTTACTATAAGCGCACGCAATGGTGGCAATTAATTTGTTTTGATGCGGGTTTGCTGTCCCCGCCACTATAAGCGCAGCCTTAGGCCTCGGCCAAGGTACTTGCTTGCTGGCGGAGGCGCGCTGAGGCACACTTCCGCTCAGCACTGAGCCCCTACAGCCGCAATTAGAGCGGCTTTAGTAGGGGCTCGCCCACGCTTCCGCAAGCGCGTGGAAGCGTAGGTCTTAGGGAAATTTAACATTTCCCCGCTTGCCGGAGCGCTGGGCCGTGTCACGTGAGCGGTTCGCCCAATGAGGGCGAACCAGCTCCGTGACATCACTGGCCCGCCCCCGGCCCGTCCCCTGACGACGCGCAGGGAAAGCACCCGCAAGGCCAGGGAAAGCACCCGCTTTCCCTGAGCCTCAGCACGCCTCAGCACGCCAGCGGGGAGCTTGGCCTAGGCCTTAGCAAGCCGACCGCACAACCCGCCTCTCTGCCTTTGGCAGGGTTTTTCTTCTCCCCCACCGAGAGTTGCATCGGATCAGTATCATTTTAACCCCATCAATGGATAAAATACCTGGGATATGGTTCATATCTTGCCACTGACACGGACTACTTGGCAATCAATGTATTTGACAACAATGACTGGTTGCTGGTGAATTGTTTCTTGCCTTTCTCTATGTGACCACTTTATAGAGGGGATGCTATTTTTCTGGACTCTAGCTACGTGGCTATTACTTGAATTTCTTTTGATTGTGTCTGGATATTTATACCTTGCAACATTTTGGGATATTTGTTTATGCCTTTCTAGTGATCAGATACTATTTCAGTGCGCATATATACACTAGAAAGGACAACTATAATACAATGTAGCAGTGGTTAGCTATTTATACTGATTCACAACACCTGCTGTATATGTAGCCTTGGCAAACCTTTAGTCACGAGATACTATCTCTATGCACATGCATAGATTTGAAAGAGTTACATATATTGATATAGTGATCAGTCATGGGGGGAAGATCATGTTTTGCTGTTTGATTCTGGAATGCCTATTTAGATATATTTCCACTGCTGCGTTAGCTGCTATTTGCTTAATGCACCATATTCTGAGCCACATTACCCAGATACAGCTATCTACACCTCGGGAGGGGACTTTTTAATTATTCTCTTGACGTGTGGTTCTCTGTTGGTGACTTTGTTCATGTACACAGACACTTTATTATAAACAGTAAGGGGCAATTACTCGCTGTGTATGTTTTGTGTTTTGTTTAGAATTTTAACATGTAAACCCTGTCCACTTTTCATTCAATAGTTTTTTATATTTTCCCACATTTCTGTGAACGTCACCATTTTTGGAGTACTGCCTGGCCTTACGCCGCCTGTTTAACCATTATCCTGGCTGCCGCTTGCCCTGACCTCAGTCTATCTGACCTTTGCTTCTGCCACGTCTAGTATACTGCGTTTGTCTGTCGACCTTGCCCTGCAATTACTCTGTGATTCTCAGCCAGTCTCAATGGGCACGCTCAGGGATCTGCTTAAGCCATCGGGATCTGTTCCCCACCTTCATCAGTGCCTACAACCATAATCCAATGTATGGTCAATAGGTGATCAAAGAAGCAATGTGATAATGGTCATGGTACAAATATATTTTGGAATTCATTCCCGTTGAAGAATTGCAGTTTTACAATTATCAGAAACCTCTATTTCATCCCTTAACTATTTAAAAAATCTGCAGTCTGTAAAATACTGATTTTATTGAGATTACAGCTGTATAGAATGTCATGGTAGAAAGCTGCCTACAATAGATTTGATCTGAAACTCATCTCACCTCCTCCACATATAATCCTAGCAAACGGTTTGCCTTTATTTATTTTTGTCTTGTTCCATGACATATTAAAGGTTAATGGAGCCAGACCACCGTGCTCCAATTATACAAGAGAATAACTACAGTTCAGCTGCACGGCCTTCATGGTAAAAGGTAGTCTAAATATTCCTATATTATACACCTAGGCTTGAACTAGCAAATAAAACAAAGAATTGAACTAAATGACCCTCACATGAAAAGAAAAACAGATAAGTATTTAACTATATAATTTGTCACATTGGATGGATGTAGCACTGAGGCTTTTTGTCTTATACACGAGATCACAATCCCAGTAACACTCCTTTTGACACAAATATGTGTGATGGGGATGGGTTCTGAGCTTGCAGGGGTTGTGTGTTTGTACGTTTCTACTAGTAAATAAGGCCGTAAGAGGGGAGATGGGGGTATGATGGAGATTGACATGTATCTATACTCTAGTGCATATTCCCTGATCACGAGGGCTATCAAGAGGTTTAACCTTCCATCTTAGGCCCGTAATATAGTGGGGGCGTGCGCGGCAGTTAGTTGGCTGTGGTTAGCCAGCCATTGTATGTTAGGGCCGCGCACGGTAGTGAGCGTGGAGCCGGGCGATAGCGGGGAATACTCAGAAAACTAAGTATTCGCGCCACTACAGTCGCTGTAATGTATGTGTATGTGTGCGCAATGTTAATAAATAATTTATTCTCAACGTGCCTTTTTTTTATTTAAAAAATATATAATAAATTAATAACACACAATCTACACATATATACACACACTGTATGTATATATATATATATATATATCTATATATATATAGATATATATATATATATGCAAGAGAGAAAGAGAGGACCCCGCATCCACAAGACATGTAAACACAGCTAAATACCGACACTGGAAAAATCCAAACTATAGTGAGTTGTCGGTGGTGCTATAAAGGGCAGTATAATAGATAGTGAGAGAGAAAAAGGCCCTAAATAAAGCACTCTAGTATTTGTATCAGTACAAATCACATAAGGTTTATTAATGTATTGTCACAGAACAAAAATAGTTAAAACAAAGCACAGAAATGTTTAAAATACAGCATGGATCCCCTGTTCATTACAAGGCTAAACAATTCCCTCAAAGAAGATGCCCAAGATACACTCAGATAGTATTCTGAAACACCTAACAAAATAAACCTGGTGTGACACCCAACAGACTAAATAGTCACGGCTAAGGCTATGTAATCATCTGCAAAGAGGTCTAATATGCCTACTAACCCCTGCAATATAGGGTTTGTCTGAAGCGACAAAAAGTGGCAGGTAAGTGACAGCAGAGATACACAGATTAAAGCCTGCAAAATACATATAAGCCTATAGCTAGAGATAGTGATACATCACCTATGGTCAGGTACAGTGTGGTCGGTACATTCAGGGTGGAACAAGGAGGGATGTTAGAGCATAGTAATGTGACCCAAAGAGGGGACAAACCAGGGGATCCTGCCTGCTGGACCTGCTCCTACGCGTTTCGGCACACAGCCTTCTACTGGGAGTAAAGGTTTATTAATGTATTGTCACAGAACAAAAATAGTTAAAACAAAGGACAGAAATGTTTAAAATACAGCATGGATCCCCTGTTCATTACAAGGCTAAACAATTCCCTCAAAGAAGATGCCCAAGATACACTCAGATAGTATTCTGAAACACCTAACAAAATAAACCTGGTGTGACACCCAACAGACTAAATAGTCACGGCTAAGGCTATGTAATCATCTGCAAAGAGGTCTAGTATGCCTACTAACCCCTGCAGTATAGGGTTTGTCTGAAGCGACAAAAAGTGGCAGGTAAGTGACAGCAGAGATACACAGATTAAAGCCTGCAAAATACATATAAGCCTATAGCTAGAGATAGTGATACATCACCTATGGTCAGGTACAGTGTGGTCGGTACATTCAGGGTGGAACAAGGAGGGATGTTAGAGCATAGTATTGTGACCCAAAGAGGGGACAAACCAGGGGATCCTGCCTGCTGGATCTGCTCCTTTTGATGAGCTTTTAATCCTTAGGTTCCTTTTGCACTTTGAATGAATTAGGCTAATCCTTATGTACATTGTGCTTACATCAGCTATATTTGCTTAGAAAAAAAACAAGTAGTACTGATCTTGCATTTTTTTTACCGAACTTTTAAAAAATTGGTGTTTTATCTTAGTGAATGCCGTTATTACACATATGTTTTATAGCGGAATAAAACAATGCAAAGTCACTTGACAATGCACTGATTTTATCAAAGTTTAGTGAATAGGCCCCTATGTATTCTTTTTCTTTGTGGCACAGTACTGTAGCTGCTTTTATTTTTTTTTGGACTTCTTACATTACACTCTGGGTGCAGGGAAAGAGATTATTGAGCAAATGTATTATTTTCATTATTCACTTGGTATACTGTAAGTTGCACTATTCTTTTTTCGGCATGCTGACTCTAGCCTGTTAAAAATGGAAGTTCTTTAATGAAAGAATTTACCAAATATTAAGTGCAGTCATTTCACATTTTACATATGTTACATATTATACAATTCATACTGCCTACAAATAATGCTTGCGCAAGTAAATTTTGAATTTTATAAAACTGCTGGTGACGGTTAAATGTGAAATACTCCTTTGTGTCTAAAATTTGATTGTGTAGGATATCTCTGTGACAGTTTGATGCAGAAGAACTGCCCAGGCTCATTTCATGACTGTCAGAGTTGGTGATCCCAGCAGATATGTAATTCTCATAGAAACACTATTGGCACTAAATGCCATTCAAGTCGGCAACCTCCACAGAATATCAATGGCACTGATCTGCTAGACTACAAAAATACTTGCCAATTGGCACAATTAAACATGAATTTATGGTGGTTTGTAGAGTTATGCTAAATATCAATTTATTCTTTACTATTAAGTTCTACTCTAAAATAGCATTAAAATATGATTAATGGATGTTATACCAAATTGTATAACTAATCATGCATGATTCCAAATAATTACATAATTCATATTATCCTTTACACAATAATTACTTTATTCCATATCTAACATTTATATTACCTCTCAGACATGTATTCTCCCCTCTGCCTGTCTCTCTCTCATTTGGGTACAATCAGATTTTCCTATAGTTGCCATTTAAAACATCTGGGGAAAGGCACCTGAAATTAAACTGTAATAAAATGCATATTAATGAAACATATGCAATGGTTGCCCAAAGGAATTAAAGAAGACATAATACTGTACCTACTTTGCTATTGGATAGAATGTAGAATTTATGAAAGGATTATATTTTTAACCAATAACCAATGTTATCTTAAAAAAATAGTGTTAAGTGAGTATTTAGTACATATGCACTGTATGTTTCCAAAACACAGACAGTGCTTCCACTACAGCAAGGGATTCTGGGAAATGACATGCAAATGAGCACACAGTGCCACCTTTTGCTTCAAAACTATATAACATGGTCCCCTATAAGCTTATGCTTGCTGTATTTCACAGCTTTAGAGCACAGCCTGGGTTAAGATGCATAGCCAGTAAACCCACCCACAGACCACCGTTTCGACCTTAATGGGTCTCATCAGTGTGGGGTTGGTTATACTGGCTTTGCAAAATGAAGCATGGGATAGGTTTCACCACACTTAGTTAAGTTATGGTGGGTAAAAAAAGTGATTATGGTATATCGGTGATTACAATTACAGCAGATATCCCAACCATTGGAAAAAGTGATGTTGTAAGGGATCGGGGGACACGCGCCTCTCAGCGAATCCCCGTCACCTCAGCTCCCAGTGCGGCTGTCAGCTCCGGTTCCCCGCTCCCTCGGCTCCTTACCTCTCCTGCCCCCACACCGTGCCGCTCCTCCGCGGTGCATGCCGCATCCTCCCGCGCGCAGCTGGGGCG
>WSYH01012040.1:0-19644 GCA_036426205.1 Ascaphus truei | reverse complement strand
CATGTATATCCCTCCTAACACCCCTGAGTGTGATTTGTGATAGCCACATGTATATCCTCCTATCTCCCCTGAGTGGGATTGTGTAACCACATGGCTCGGTTCTAGAGCGTGCCTATCACCCCTGAGTGGGATTGTTTACCCACATGGCTCGGTTCTAGAGCATGCCTATCACCCCAGAGTGGGCTTTTGATAACACAATGGCTATCCCTCCTATCACCCAGATGTGATTGTGATAGCCACATGGCTCGGTTCTGAGAGCGTGCCTATCCCTCCATACCCTGAGTGGGATTGTGATAGCCACATGGCTCGGTTTAGATGTGTGATCCCTCCTATCACCCTGAGTGGGATTGTGATATCCACATGGCTATCCCTCCTATCACCCCTGAGTGGGATTGTGATATCCACATGGCTATCCCTCCTATCACCCCTGAGTGGGATTGTGATAGCCACATGGCTATGTCTCCTATCACCCCTGAGTGGGATTGTGATATCCACATGGCTATCTCTCCTATCACCCCTGAGTGGGATTGTGATATCCACATGGCGTATCTCTCCTATCACCCCTGAGTGGGATTGTGATATCCACAATGTATATACCTCCTATCAACCCCTGAGGGGATTGTGATATCCACATGGCTATCTCTCCTATCACCCTGAGTGGGATTGGATATCCACATGGCTATCTCTCCTATCACCCCTGAGTGGGATTGTGATTCACATGTCTCAGTTCTAGAGCTGTGCCTATCCCTCCTATCACCCCTGAGTGGGATGTGATATCCACATGGCTCGGTTCTAAAGCGTGCCTATCACCCCAGAGTGGCTTTTGATAACACAACATGGCTATCCCTCCTATCACCCTGAGTGGGATTGTGATATCCACATGGCTCAGTTCTAGAGCGTGCCTATCACCCCTGAGTGGGATTGTGATATCCAACATGGCTATCACTCCTATAACCCCTGAGTGGGATTGTGATATCCACATGGCTGCTCGGTTCTAGAGCGTGCCTATCCCTCATATCGCCCCTGAGTGGGATGTGAATCCACATGGCTCGGTTCTAGAGCGTGCCTATCCCTCAATCGCCCCCCGAGTGGGTTGTGATATCCACATGGCTCGGTTCTAGAGCGTGCCTATCACCCCAGAGTGGGCTTTTGTAAACCACATGGCTATCCCTCCTATCTCCCCTGAGTGGGATTGTGCAAATCACATGGCTCGGTTCTAGAGCGTGCCTATCACCCCAGCGGTTTGTCAGTCAGAGCAAGGGTTAAAAATTTAATTCTAGAGGATATGGGAAGCCAGTGTAGGGATTTGCGTAGTGGAGCGGTGAGTGAGGTACATTAGTCTGGCAGCAGCGTTTTGGATGAATTGGTGTTAGACGGGCAGACAAGGGCATGGCAATTGTGTCAAGGTGGGACAAGATTAATGAGTGAATTAAGGTTTTAGTTGCATCGTGAGGAGTAAAGGGCTTATCTTGGTGATATTTCTGAGGTTGATGGCACTGTGTGAGGGACTGAATGTGAGGACTGAAGGAGATATCGGCATCAAAGATGACCTCCCCCCTGCCCCCGACACAGGACTTGAGGTGTTGATGAGATTGTGATATTATTAACAGTGAGTGAGAGTTGGAATGGCAGGGAAGGGGGAAAAGCATATTAGTTCTGTTTTGTATACTGGATGTTAGACTTCAGGTAATGGTGGGAATCCAGGAGGAAATTACAGAGAGATGGTTGCTGACACAGGACAATCGAGAGGTCAGGCACAAGAGTACATTTGGTTGGCATCGGGTTAGATAGAATGCTGCAGGTCGAAATGGACTGATTACACATCCCTGGGAAAATTCTCATTGGCAGACATTATTAGAGGCTCGCTCAAATATTATCTCTACAAATAAAAACATCTTTTGGGATTCAGGAGCCGGCGGGAGTTTGGGATCCAAAGAGAAACAGACAATGGAAATAAATAAAAAATAAAAAAAATTTTTTTTAAGGGATTGTAAGCAAGGCGTTATACAATTACCCACAAATAAATCTGCTTCCAGGAGCGTCTTTACTTCACTGAAACAAGTCTGCAATTCTTGGTTCCAAAAAATGGTCCTGTAGAGAGGAAGCTCTCAATGGTTATTTTAGTATTAGATTGAATTTCATTTGTGCAGAGACGCCTCTTCTGGGTCACAGCCATGCATGACTTCTGGAGTCCATTTTAGTTATATTGCTGATGTATTACGCTTTATAGTGTAGTCTTAGCCATGCGATGTGGGTGCTCTGCATCTCACTCAGATGAGACTCGGTTTCAATGTCTGGCATTAAGTTTTATGGTGGTCCTGTGAGTTGCCTGATGCAGAGAGCTTTGTTTTTTAAGTTACTTATTTTCCTGCGGTCAACAAAGGCCACCTCTGAAATGGTTCATTGAGGACGCTGCCAAGAGCTGGTTTCCCCTCTAATCCTGACTGTTACTTTATTAGAGGAAAAATGGGAAAAAGCACACAAAATGTCATTCTTTTTACTACATGATGTATTGGGATCAGCAGGAGGAAGGGGTGGGGAGAGGGGAAGCATTAGTAAAATATACTATTGGACACTAAGAACTGAGTTATAATTCTCCGGTCATGGACTGTTGAAACACAATCACAGAATAACAATGGATTTGCAGTGCATGAACCAAGACGTTTCCCCCACACAAGCAGTCGTCCATTGGGTGATAGAGACAAGTGAAGCAAAAGCATAGCTAGAGCGGGGTGGCCAACTCCAGTTGTCAACAGCCAGGTTTTCAGGATATCCAGCTCCAGCACAGTTGGCTCTGTCATTATGACTGCCCCTCCTGTACTGAAGGTGGATACCCTGAAACCTGCCCTGTTGTTGGCCCTTAAGGACTTGAGTTAGAGGATTTTTTTAAGGAAACACTTTCATAGCCAAAGAGGCCTGTTAGATATTAAAGAACCAATCCTATGTTAATAATGTTTTTGACCTTCTTAATCAGCAAGTGTTTTGTTATGTATTTACGCACTTATGTTTTCATCCAAATTCATTTTTTCATGTCATCGTGACCTTGGAGAAATAAAGCTACAAGGAGAAAGGATAGCAAAACAATGTTAGAGAAAAGACACTACAAGTATACAAGGACCAAAATGAGTGCGAATTTGTATGTCACTCTGCTGAGGAAGGTTAATGTTGGTATAGTACAGGGGTGCGCCAAAGGGGGGCGCGGCTGTTTGCAGAGCCCCTCGCTCTCCTCCACGGCATTTAAAATAAATGCCGGGGGATCGTGTGTGAGGCCTCTGCAACTTCACTTTCCGGGATTCATCTGCTTTGACGCGTCGCCATGGCAACGTGCGTGACGTCACATGACCCCGCAGCATCATTTGATGCGGATACCAGGTGGGGGGGGGGGGCAAGACGGGACAAGGAAGACGGGGTGCACAGGAAAAGTTTGCGCTGCCCAGGTATAGTACACCACAGTGCCGACTCGTCCATTAGGGAACCCAGGCAGTCGCCAAGGGCGCAAAGGTCTAGGGGCGCATTATATAATATAATTATTATTTTTACCTCTTATTATTTTTTATTTATCTTTCTTTTATTTTTCTAGTTTTTGTCTGTATTTGGCGCCTTATATTTTTTTTGCGTACGCTAATGTGCGGTACGCACCCCCAGCAGCCTCGATAGCTACGCCACTGTTTATTTATTTTTGGGGTGCAAATTTTAGTTTTGCCTCGGGCGCATGAACCTTGCGCCGGCCCTACAGCATGCCAAAGGAGCAAGACACCACAAACCTGATCCTAGCTTTATGCTCAAAACCACCAGGAACTGAACCAGATGTTGGAGAAAAAGTATTGATAAGTCAGTTTGAATCGGCCTAGTCATTTAAAAAAACAACCAGGTTTTACTGGACCTATTGTAGCAGTGGTGTGTTCAATCTTTAAAATTGTGTAAAATATAGCAAATGTGCATTTTTAATATAGAAATAATTTTTGACGGATGACAAGTTGACTAAACTACCATGTTTGGTATTTTAACATCCCTTCTTGGCTAGTTTTTTATTATTGACATAGCATGTAATCAAGACACCCTGATGCGGAATGTCGCAAACTTAATCGCGCACGTTGCCCTGAGAAAAAGCTCTACCCCCTTTAGCATAACCATCAGAAGAGGGCGTCCGATAAAGATCTTGTTGATAGTTAGTTGGCACAACAGGCATGCAATCAGTATGTGCTAATCAGCAGTCGAGCTCATATGCTTAAGGCAATTTTACACCTTATTCTGATGGAAACACCAACGCCAACACCGATGTATGTTAGGCAAGGAGTTAAGTGGCTGTATTCTGTGATTGTTGGACTAAATGATACCTGCATACAGAGAACAAGTAATTAGGGATTCTGTAACAGAAGCGTATGCTCTATGACCCTGCAGCCCAACTCAACACCACAGCCCATTCAGCCACGCACTACAACTGCCAATGGGAAATACCTATTTAGGGACTCATCATGAATGGCCAAATAGATGGCACTGCTTATTTCAGCCCTTCGTCGCCAACAAGGCTTTGCTGGCCCTACAGTCATTGAAGGAGTTAAGAATCACAATAACGATTCCTCCCCCCAATATGGCATGGCAGCCAGGACACCATATCCAGAGCAGCATTGATAAATTACCTTCTTCTACATCCTCACCACGGCGTTTAATTAGAGGCAGAGGAGTCACCAAGAGGCAGCCTGTCTGACTCCTAGATAGCAGGACATTTTGTGGCTGGGACAGCATATTCTCCCAGAAGCAGGATACTGCTTATTTGTCTTTACACTCTCTAGTATTCATGTAGGCCGGATTGATTGTACGTGTAACTTGTATCAGACGTACAGCACAGTTAATGCACTTAGGAATGTGTAACCATTTGTCATCATTTTTCAGCAGTTTCTTTCATGGTTTTAGATTTGTATTAGCTTTTTTAATTAGGTCCAAAGTGAAACCACAAAAGCACAACAAGTTCCACAGTGTATGTATTACAGGCTGTTTTTGAATGACGTGTTGGTAAGGCTAGAAGAGAGAGGCTGGCGAGAAAGGGTTCGGGAAAAATATTTAAATAACAAGGGCCAAAAGTTTGATGTTAGTACACAGGTACAGCGTTCCAAAGGAGCAAGACTCAACAAAGCTGAGCCTAACCCCTAGGAAGAACCAGACTTCTTCCTAGAAATCAGTCATCCAAAAGATCTTTGTAATATCTCCATAGACTGTATTCAATATTTAGTTGCATAATGCAAACTGTAGGACATGCAAACATGCATTACTACCGGGTGTATTCTGATTGCCATGTGGAATTGCTACTCACAGAATTATGATTTGGTTTTCTATCCCGCTGTTGTAACAGCACAACAGTACCATTTCCCAGTTGGTGTAATTAGAAAATACATCTTGTTTTGCTCCAGACAGAGCACTCTTATTGCATTAGCACATTTCCACTCCCCAAAACACTTCATGTGCCCTGACCAGATAACATTAATGAACATTCTGTATTAGATAGGCATGCACTTTTGAGGAAGAATATAAACATACTTGTAATTAAAAAAAAAGTTAATTTAGTCTGGAGCCAAACAGGTAATTTTCCCTTCAGCATTCTTTTTCTTTTCTAAGCTAATACAGGTTGGGCCATGGCTGCAGTCACCCTTCTGCAGAGTCTGGCTTGGCTTGCATTCCAGGGGCACATTTTCTACAGACACAGACAGCGAGATGATCTGATTGGCTTTGTCCAGAGCATGCTCACAAAGGTTTCTTTGATAAGGCTTCCTTGTTCCAAAAACTGCCTGCTACCCTCCTTAAAGATGCCAATTGCTCTCTCCCCAGTTAACAGGGAAGAGGCTGTTTTAAGCAGATTTTCATTAACACATGAATGTATATAATTTTTTTCTGTGGTCTGGAATCCATTCTTGTTGGTTTCAGTCTAAATGTATTGACAGTTTGTCAAACGCACTAGATCTGAGACCCCAGTCGACATCCGTTATATGTAATATATATATATATATATATATAATATATATATATTACATTTTAAGACCATTACAACTCTTGGCTTAGGGACACTATGCTGAATAGAGTACAGTACGTTGTAAAGGAAGCTGATGTTGAACATTCTGCTTTTGTTTCTTTTTCTATTGTTTTTGTGATCTTCGTTGTATTCTTTACTTCCACATCACCGTGTCGAGTCATCATGTTTAGCTTAATATTTCAGAACTTCACAGCACTTGGCGCTTCATGGCCCAAACCCAGAGGTCTTTTAACTTGCTCTGTAGCATACAGAAACACAGACTTCTTATATCACACTGTCAGGAGCCAAGAGCACGTATGAGAAGTGAAGCATCAAGACTGAAAAAAATATATGTAATGAAATAGTTATGATTCATTGAGTTAGACCTAAATTGAGTATGTTGCCTCTCAATGCCTTGAGAGAGTACGGCTCAATCTAAATGAGTAAAGCTTGAGAGATCCATGATGGCACTATGCCATCCCACCACGCTGTTCTGAGAATCCCATAAGTAGGGTTTGTTTTATTTTGAAACCTATAACGGCCATATTTGTTAAGCTGTGCCACTCCATATGAGACTTTACCAGCACAACGGAGGTGTCAGATGGCTTCGCTCTGCTTCATAACTGTGGAATTAAATGTTTACACAAGTAGTTGTCTGTTCATGCTGTTGTGTGTCTTGTAATGTTTTTATATGTAAGTACTGCATTGTTCGTGAAATCTTAGTATAGATCTGTCTTGTAAATACTTGGTATTGATTCTGAATTTTGCTTGTACTAGAAATGACAAAAATACACAAACAGGCTTATGATACACAGTTTACGTACAAGATACAGCATACCCCGGTTAACGTACGCAATGGGACCAGAGCATGTATGTAAAGTAAAATGTACTTAAAGTGAGCACTACCTTTTTCCCACTATCGATGCAAGTACTGTACTGCAATCGTCATATACGGCGTGAACTGATGTAAATAACGCGTTGTGTACAGGCTCTATAGTCTCCGCTGTGCACAGCTTCGGTAGGTAGGGAGCCGGTATTGCTGTTCAGGACGTGCTGACAGACGCATGCGTGAGCTGCCGTTTGACTATTGAGCGAAGTGTACTACTCGCGAATGTACTTAAAGTGGAGTGTACTTAAACCGGGGTATGCCTGTAGTATAACATGAAAAAATAGTTTTTGCCTGTTTCTTCCCACTAGAACATTTCTATTCCACATTACCTGTAGTAAGAAAAACTATAGCTATGTGTCTTTAGTTTCAGACATTCTGCATAAACTCTATATTTCTTTCAAGTAGTTTCAGCCTTGACTATTCATGGAGTATTTTCCCCTTGGCAGTGGTAACAGTGCATGATTGAATGGGCTTTGTGATTGAGTAGAGCTGCGGGGTCAGAGAGCATAAGCTTCTGTTACGGAATCCCTAATTACTTGTTTTTTCTCTGTTTGCAGGTATCATTTAGTCAAACATTCATAGCGGCCTACTGGCTCCCGTCCAGCCAGTTAACCCGTGCCAAACACATTGTGTTGCTGTGTTTTTTGCTATCCGAGAGTGGGTTTAAATGGTATGAATCATCTGTTGGTAAAACCAACTGACACTTGAAAATCTGCTTGGGGTCATTCTTATGACGTCTCATTTGGAAATGTAACAAAGCAGTCATGGGTTGTATGTCAGGGCGTGACAGTTCATACATATGTAAAGCAAGATAACCCAACATGAACAGACAGTAAACAGGACCCACTGCCGAAAAGTGCTTGCATCACATTGAGCTTAACGTAAAAAAAAAGAACACTGAGCACTAGGCAGAGCAAAGGGGAAAATCCTTCTTTGTGATCCTACAAGTAATACCATGCTCAATATATTGGACAATAAAGGGATTTTGGAATTAATAGAACATGTTGTTTTTATTTTAAAACAAGTACTCCATTAACAGCAAAACAAGTATTTGTTGATTTACCATTTTACAAACATTGATGCATTTTTTGCTGTAGCACTGAATTTTTGTGATCAGAGGCTTTCTTTAATTTTTCTTTCTTCGAAGAAGCAATATTTAGGTGTGTCTTGATTACATGTATGAGACATGAGATAAATGTTTAACTTCGCATGACTCAACATTGTTTTATTTTTCATTCACATTTAATGTGGAAAGGGAATTCCATTATATAATCTCTGCATGTACCAGATTAGTGATAATTCTGGTTTAAAGTGCATCCTTAAATGACCTATTTTTTATTTCTCTCGAACTTGTTTTCCCTGGTTAAATCTCCTGACTGCCATCTGACAAAGCTAGTATGCCACCCTTGGTCAAAGCTTGGAGACAGTGATATAGTAACAAACTGCAGCTGTTCAAAAAAACAAACAAACAATGTAATTAGACTCATTAAAACATCATCAGTATCCTTATAATCTTTTCTTAATGGGTGGAGTATTACAAGGAAAGAGTGCCTGGCTCTCTATTCCAATGCAGATAGATTGGAGGAGAATGGAATGGTCTCTCCTCCCTAAAAACTAATACCACAAACCTGCCATCTCTTCCCTGAATCCCTGGGATTAAAGGCTTTTCCTGTAATTAACTAAGGCACCAGCCTTCTATACTCCATGTAAATAATGTCTACTTTCTTTCTCTACGGCTAAGTTTTTACTAATTGCGATATTCATTGGGCCTTTAAAGGTGATAATCGGGGTGGTTCCCTCTAGCTGCTTTGTATCTTCCTGGAAACGGTGCAGCTTGCTTACCTTGGTTATGGGAAGGTTTTTGGTATACATTGTTTATTTGCGTTAGCACTGGTTGGTGTCTGACTCGTGTAATTGCATTCAAAAAGTCATTACACATCCTGGCGGGAGTGATGACGCCGCAAAGACTTGAATGGCCATTGGCGCCAGATTGGGGCAATGTTCGCATCGCGGCTTCATGTATCGGCCCGTGAAGTAAAGGGCACTCGGGGTCTCGTTTTTTTGGGTGTATTGATTTTTTTTTTTTAGTATTGCTAAAACTTAATATATTGGATTTATTTTTAGATTAATATCTCCCTGCTTACTCGCCCTGGGCTCAGCGATTAAAGGGCGTAGTAGAGCAGGGGCTGAAACTTTATTTTATTCTGTTGCACCATTCGCATATCGCAGCCAGCTTTCTGTTTGCAGATTTGTTAAGTATCACAGATAGTATTCTTTATATGCCCAAACTTTCCTACTTCACTTTTGTTTGTTATTTGTTGCATATAACAGTGTTTGAGTGTTCAGAAGATAATCAAAGTTCTAATTGTTCCATAACGCCATTGTACTTTGATTCTCCAATTCCCCTCCACCCCCCCAAAAAAAAACGTGGCTACTTCAAACCATGAAAATATGTTATTCACACGAGTGCTTTCAACTTTATTGACAGCTCTCCTATACCGAGCTGCGTTGCACATTAAATGGATAGTTTACAGAGATTTATTATGTGTTTGTTTAGAACTTAATAAGTTCGGCATAAAAGCATTACACTGTCAGTATTTTAACAAGTGCAAATGAAGGCTAAACAAACAAGGCTATTGCAATAATTATAAAACAAACAAGGTGTGAATTGCTTTTCCTACTTAATGCCAAACCTCTGTTCCAAAATCATCCCGATTTTAGTCTATTTGTAAGCAGCAGTTGTTATGCAATGATATTCATTTTCCTAAGAGATCAGATCAAGTGACTCCTGAGTACATTGGGCTTTGTTTGCTTTCTTTGAATTTCTGCATCCTATGAGAGGCAGGTGTCAACCTAGACTGCAGTAATGCAATATTCCTTGTGTACTGATCATGGTCATACCAGGGCACAATAAACTGATCAATTATTGAGGTCCCGAAAAAAGGACAGGTTCCCCCGATCCATTTATTGACATCAGAAATAGAACCGTTTTCCAATCTGAGTTGTTGGGGCAGAGCCCTTTGGCTGTGAAAGGGTTCAGTTACATTCATTTAAAGTATTCGCAGAAGATTGTCAGTAATGTGGCATAGTGAGGAGGCAGGTTAGCAGACGTCATTTGAAACCATTTTATATAGTATCGGTATTCATAAATCATGGTTCACAGGTAAGGCAGAGGTTGTCAGACATTCTTTCCAATTCAAAGAAAGGCAAAATGTTTCAGGAACCTAATTACACGTGCAACACCTCACAATAGATGATACCACATCACAATTAACAGACCTCTATACATTTGAAAAAACTGACAAGTTGTATTAAGCAGACATTATGGAGCGTTTACTGAGCGCTGCGAGACGCCTTGTACAGCATTAGAAGTTATTGTTCTGCAACGGTCCATGTGATCAATAGGTGGGTCACCAGACTTCATAATGCTACCTAGATCAAGAAAGGAGCGTTTCACAGACAACGCTTTTGTGTGATCTATTGGAAGTGGTAAAAGAAGCCACTTCCTTGCTGGCAAGAGTCACACCAAGGTGTTTGTGAAGGTATCAGAAACCAACACTGAATTTACTTGCAGTACAAGGAAATCCATGCATTTTATAGCATCTAAATATCACCTATAGTTTGACACAGTGCACAGCACAGAACCCAGGCCTTTCAGTTTAAAGACTAGACCTATCCTATAGTGCTAAAAGACTAGCGCTTACACGGGAGTCCTTCCTCCGTTTCTGCAAATATAAAGGAATATGGGTCTAAATCCAAAACATCCTGGTTTAGGAAAACCGTCACTGAACAAAACAGCTGACTGACCATACATCCAGCTGCGGACCACTGGTAATACGCCAGTGGTTAATTCCCTGCTTTTGGACTTGTATGTTTGTTATTACTGTGAGGTTATATAAGATAATGAAGAAGTTTATAAAAAAGCAAATTTCAGGTGTGATGTTGTGCAGATTACTCGTCCTGTTGCCTATTGTTTCTAGGATAAATTGCCATGTTATGTGAGGTTTATACGTGTCATTATTCTACGGTGTTAAAAAAAAAATCTCATGAATATGATCTGATACTTAACAAATGCAGAGGTTCTCAACTCCAGTACAGCCCCCCTCACCCCACCCCCCACCAAAGGTCAGGTTTTTAAAGGTATAACAGCTTCAGCACACAGGCTCAATCAGGAGCCACTGATTAAGCCACCTGTGCTGAAGCTGGGATATCCTGAACTGTTGGGGGTTCTTAAGGACTGGAGTTGAGCGCACCTGCTTTAATGATCTACAGTATTTGTCAACTACCGGTACAAGTGAGATCCATTTGCCTTATCACTGGAAGGAGGTCCGTAAATAGGGTTGTGGACACAGATTGTAACTGTTCTTCAGGGATGAGTAGGCCAGTCTAACAGCTCCAATAGATAGAATATGAATCAGTACATCTTATTCATGACCATGTGGGGAAAAGCGCACCTAGTCACATTCTTTCTGGAGCTTGAACTTTCCTAGTGGTTCCTGTACCAAGCTTCTGCTCATTGGTCTCATTAAACTCGATCTCTTTATCGAAATCATGGACAAGCCTGGGCAGTGTGGCTTCTTCCACAACAAAGAGCGTGAAAGGCTGTCCTTTGGCATTTGTTTTACTGTGCCACATATTTTTTCTTTTTTTTTAATGTGTAACCAAGATTCACGTAAATAAAATTAGATGTGAAGGTTCCATAACACTCTGCAACATGAATGCTAAAGGGAAAGACTGGCTGCTCGCTTAACTTCAGGATGACCAGTGTAGTTTATTGTGTTGTAGCCTCTGCTCGGGGTGGTCTTTTAGAGCATTGGTGCTCCACTCCAGTCTCAAAACCACTCACAGTAGGTTGCCTGTTGGCTTCCCAAAAATACTGGACACATGGGGAATGGTGCGAAGACGCTCGAGATACACACAACCTCTTACCTTTCTGCCCTCATGCGTTTTCCTCCTCTCCTTAGCCCCACCCCCAGGCTCATGACACCTCCTGATTGGGTGGATTACCCAGCAGCAGGCCAATCAGGATTGGAGGAAGCTGCCCAGCCCCCTAGCACAGCCCTGCCTCAGGAAATCCTGCGGCCCCCCAAGCCGTCGATCATTCATTCCAGAGATTGTAACACAGGACACATACATGTCCAGTATAACCTCTAATGATTACTGGACAGAATGTCCAAATAAGACAATCCGGGTAAATACTTGACACTCGACACTACCAGCAGTCGGTTTTAGGAATCCCAGCTTCCAGCACAGGTGAACTCAGAGACTCGATCTTTGACTGACCACCTTGCTGAAGCCGGGATATCCTGAAAACTGACCTGTTGGTGGCCCGTTGAGGACTCGAGTCGCCCACCCCTGCAGTAACCTCACTGAATGTGACTTTAACATTGATATAATTGCATCTAGGAAAGAGATTTGAAAAAGAAGGCTTCTTTAGTATAGTATAGTATGTTGCATGCTGTATATAGTATTTGATCATTCCTTCTAAATATTCTGAAATACAGAGCATCATTTAGTGAAATACATACGTTCTTCAATCAAATGGCTACAGCAACGATCCCTCCACCCATAATTACAACTGAAGTCCGCCTTTAGCTACACTTGATTTATTCAACTTTCCTAACACAATAGTCAAAACCCTACTGCAGGGTGTCATTGTTACTGTAGGTAAGAGGGCAGCAAAGGAGTTTAATTACAATATATATTACCATATGAGCATGAGGAACAACTTCATTTACATATAGTATTTTGGACACAGAATCTTTTATCCTTCCAAGGGCATAGAAAACATCAGGAAATGAACAGAGCAGTGTAGGCTACGCTTATAGTGATGGTGATGGTGACGTCAGGCTACGGTCGCTGGAAAATCAAATTGTGTTCGTTCTCACTCTGTAAATCACATCACCCTTGATACAAGGTCCCGTTTGAGGACCGAAACGTTGGAATTAGTCTTGTTGATTCAATACAATATTTGATTACCATTTGGAGTGCTGCCTCCTGATATTTCTCTTGATGCGGATCGTATTGGCCTAAATTATTTTATAGGATGTTGAACCCACCAGTATTTTGTGATTCGGAGGAGTGCTGTGGTTCTCTTCAAACCGATAGATATATATATAATATATTGAGATATATAATATTATAGTAGATATATAGTTATATAGTATATATAGATCATATATGAATCACACCTTACCCTCTGTAGCGTTGTACAGAGTCTGCACCTTACTCAAGTGGGTCTATTTTCAACTTTAAACAGAATCTTTATCTTGATCAGTTTAGTCTAAAGCTCTCTAATAAAATGCCATGGCATCTCACTAAACAAAGTTCAGTTTTTCCCATTGGATTCATGGAGAGTACTTACATCTTTTTTGACTAGTCTGAATTTGACTATTCTGAATTTCATGGGAACAAATCAACAAGATTTAGGGGTTTATATACAGATTGACATGTGCAGTTTCCAAACTGCAAGACGGGGCTGAGATATTGTGAAGGCCCTTGCTTATTGCAGTCCTGTATCACCCCTGAGTGGGATTGTGATAGCCACATGTATATCCCTCCTAACACCCCTGAGTGTGATTGCACTGCTGGCTTACTGCTCACCCGGAAAGGGGGCATTTCTTCTACGCACTCATTAAAAACAGCTATTGCAAAATTATGAGATATTGTGAGATATGTGATCTGAGATATCTATGAGATATGAGAAACTGTTTTAGATATTTAAGTCAAGGGCATTTGTTTTTGCACATAACGTTACTAAAAGAGGAAAAGTTTTTGTTTAAATAAACCAGGCTAGCAAGACACCTACCTAAAAAAGGAACACCCCCCCCACCCCCCCCCAGAACCACAGTGCAATGGAGTATGTTGTATGTTATGGAGCTATTGCCACCTTAAGAAATCAGTAAATCAGGCACATACAGTATAGGTATTTTGCTAAAATAATATTTTAAACAGTTACGGTTTGCCATTACACCCACAGTGTTATTTTAAAGATATGCAGGAGATTTGTTCATTCATACTCTTTTTCTTTACTTTGTTTAAGCTCCAGTAATTATGTTGCGGGTCATTAGCCAAACACAACGCGGGGAAGGACAGAGTAAATAACGATCATTTTAGAATTACACAGGACACTTTACATTGTGACTTTCAATAGACATTGCGTCATTTAAACGGCTTTACATTGAATTAAAAATGGTCTTTTTTTTTTTTAATGAAATATGTTTTCTCGGTGGAAAAGTATAGATAGTTCGGAGGGACCAGTATGAGCGTTTTTCATTCAGTGGAATAATATTGTAGCCGTCACAACCTCACAGGTCTCTCAATTGTACAGAGGGTACAGTACACTCGAAAAAGAGACCTGTGAGGTTTAGAAATGCTCTCATCTTGCCCTCTAAATGGTATCACAACCTAGATTAATTTACACTTGTCAAGAGCCATCAACTGCATAGAAGTTAGATATACAGATCTCTGACATTTGTCAATTGTGTTGAGGAATTTCACTGAATGTCGATGATTAATGCTTTAAAATTTGCTTATTAGGATGCAAATTATGATACCTCTGCTAATAAGATAACATATGAGTTCTTATGGTTGTTCTTGTACATGAGCTTTTTATCTGACATTTACATGGTAAAATAAAGGTATCACAACCTGTAATATATACCCCAAACGACATACCATCTATACAGGCATACCCCGCTTTAAGTACCCTCACTTTAAGTACACTCGCGAGTAGTACATATCGCCCAATAGGCAAACGCAGCTCGCGGCAGCGCGCTGTCAGCACGTCTGAACGCAATACCGGCTCCCTACCTGCACCGAAGCTGTGTGCAAGCGGGGAGACTATAGAGCCTGTTACAAATTCGTTATTTACATCAGTTATGCACGTACATACGATTGCAGTACAGTACATGCATCGATAAGTGGGAAAAGGTAGTGCTTCACTTTAAGTACATTTTCGCTTTACACTCATGCTCCGGTCCCATTGCGTACGTTATGCGGGGTATACCTGTACTCTGATACCTCCAAAGTAGGAAGGGGTGGTCAATGGCTCAACGTGGGGCGGAGGTCGTGCTCGGGGGCTCACTGGGGGGGAGGTGCTCGGTGGCTCTCTGTGGGGGGGGGCGTGTTTTGTGGCTCACTCGGCGGAGGGTGTTTGGCGGCTCAGTGTGTGTGTGTCGCTGCCTTCCCCTCTCTGGTGACCCTGCTGACAACTTGACGCCTCATCTGCCAGCATGACGTCACTTCTCACCACTGATTCCGCATCAACTCACTGCATTCACTGCCAGTGGTTTGCTGATGTGGTAGTGCCGCTAAAGAAGTTCACTTCAAAAATTCGGATCAAGTTTAGGATGCTTTGAAGAGTAACATTGCTAAATTCAAGAAATGGGCAAAAATATTTTTGATGCTTTTCTTTGAAAGCATAGATGTACATGTAACAGGCTTTCAAGACAAATACTGGTGTCAATGCATGTCAATATTAGCATCACTTTGTATAGACACGCGAAATCCCGTGGATGTAGAAAGTACCAAATATAGATCTTGGATCTGGTCGAGTCTATAGCCCTTACTCAATATTAAATGGAAAATCTGCAGTTGACAATGCAGTACATTAATGTGTAATTATCACATTAATCACATGTGTTTCCGTGTCTTATTCGCGACATTTCATCACACATATGTCATTCTCCAAGTACAGGTCAGTGAGATATGGGTCGTTTGGACAAAATAAAATGGCATTTACATTAAAAAGTACTGACGTCTATCAAGGATTATCTTTTAAAGTCTATGAGCGCTCATGATAAAGTCAGTGAGGCCGACTTCAAATTGTGCATTATCTCTCTTCCTACCATATCGAAAAAGGGGTTCATGATTTGTATCAATGTGCATTTAAGCAGCACCACACAGTTGCAGTTTATTAAAAAATTTTCTTTTTTTTACCATTATAGGATTGAAGCAGGGGGTCTCCGGAGGTGAACTGCGTTAATTTCAGCTTTGGGGACCCCCTGCTTCCCGAGTACTTGCCTCCATGGTAAGTGCCGGTATCATCTGCAGGTAGCGCTTGTTGGGGCTAACATAATGGCAGCTTTAAATCTCCCACGTCTTGCGGGCCAATAGGAATCCTTACGTCATCCCTTGCGGCTTCTTATTGGCCCACGTAGATGGGGAATTTAAACATGAAGGAGATAACGGCACCCCCTACAGAGGTAATTATCTCAGGAATCAGGGGGTCCCCGGAACTAAAATTATGCGTTCTTCTCCAGAGACCCCCTGCTTCAATCCTATAACACAAAAATGCACTTGTTGTGCCCTGTAAGTGATCTAGAAAATGTCAATGTAAAAGTGTAGTTTTTCAAAAATTACTTTAACTTTTTTATTGCTATTTTATAACAGTTACAGCTATGCTTGAGTGAAAAGCTGTGATTAATTGCGTTATAACAATGCTTTGGCACAATACACTTCCCTAGTCCTTGATAACCCCAGTCCTCCCAGGTGTCACATATTAATGCAGTCATTATTAGTGTCATTATAGCTTCAATTAATTCTGTTTTTGAAGAACATACTGTATTGTAATCTTTTGAGGTCAGTGTGACCAAGGTAACATTATAACCAGTGTGGCTTCTTAGGCCTCTGATGGTCAGCGCCCCGTGCTGTGGCGCGCTGGTGCTTACCAGGGAGCCCCTGCAGACGCAATGAGAGCGGCTTTAGTAGGGCTGGCCTACGCTTCCGCAAGCGTGCGAAAGCGTAGGTCTTATCCAAATTTTAGATTTCGCACTCATGGGAGCGCAGGGCCTCACGTGAGCGGTTCGCCCAATGAGGGCGAACCAGCTCCTGACGTCACTGGCCCGCCCCCGACACGCCCACGACGGCGCGCTAACCAAGGCCAGGGAAAGCACCCCGCCTCAGCGCGCCTCCGTACGGCTTGCTGCAAACCCTGGACGCAGCCTTAGGCCTGGGACATAGTAAATTCAAGCTCGCTGAGGCGGGCTGAGCCGCGCTGAGCAGATGCACAAACCCCCTGCATCTGTCATCAGCGCGGCTATAGTTTCCCCTTCCCATGCGTGCGGAGGCTCTGAAACTTGCCGAGATAGGCAAGTTTCAAATTTGCCGCTCGGAAAGAGCAGAGCAGGAGCGGGTCCGCGTACCGCTCCCATCCAATGGACGTGGACTAGCTCCGCCTCCCGCTCCACCTCCTGACATCCTCCGCTCCCCTCCGCCCCGCCCCCAGAGCCGCTCACTGCCTCGCCTGCAAGGACAGATAGCCACATTTTCAGCGAGAGCATTGTGCGGAGCGCGCCTCACGAGCTTCAATTTACTATGTCCCAGCCTTAGGGTTAGAGACGTTATTGATGGTGCTTGAGCTGTTCCATCTTAGCAGCAATAGTAGCATGGTATATGGTTTGGGACTACCACCCTTTCCTACGACCTATGTGTGCCATCTTTAACCCTATTCAATATAGGCTTCCCAGTGCCAATTAAATGGACTAAACTCTCTCCAGCACAAGAAAACTGCTTCCACAATCTTGAATAATTTATTATTAATAATAATATTTGATGTTTTAGGACTGAGGTGAGACATGTTTTTAATGCAAATGCATGTGGAAAGTCCAAGTGTAAGTTGCTAGGGGGGAAAAACGGGGTACAGTGCCCAATCACTGCTTAACCCCTTGGGTGCCCATAGCGTAGTCACCACATCTTGGATCACCCACATCTTGAGTTTCTGCACATTTTCTATCGGAGATCCTGAGACACTGAACGGGTTTCGTCTGGGCACGGATGTGACTCCACTTCTGTTTGGGTCATCCTGATGTCATAATCACGTGATCGCTTTGAGGAGCGGTCACATGATCGTCAGTGTCGGAGGGGCTGTGGCCCTCCGCTCTAAGGGGTTAAGTGTAAAAGTATAAAAAATAAAAACACTGTGTCTAATATCTAAAACGTTAAAAAAAACTGCTGCAAGTCTTACTTGCGTTTGCTTTTTCGTTTGACTAGTAAATGCTGCGATGTTTTTAAAATTACATTCCCAATAGTCTGGAAAGAAAATCTTTGTACTTTTCCTTTTTCACATTAGTTTGATTTTCCAAAAGAATCTGATGTGCATATCGTTACCTGATGGTACGTATTGATTCTTATTATCATCGTTTATTTGTAATGCGCCAACATTGCTGCAGCACGGTACAATGAGGGTAGAGAGAGATGATACATTATATAACAGAGTTCACATACCAAATAAGGACAACATGCGCAAATAGATACAGAAGGTAATGAGGGCCCTGATCCTGAGTGTTCTGAACCTCTCTGCATGTTTCATTTCCTGTTCTGAGACAGCCATTACTCCTCAGTGTAGTTGCAACAATGTTGCTACCCCTTGAGGGTTCCCAGTCAGTTGCCTTGGCAACGCCCCTTTCTCTCAGCTAGTTGAGCTGTTCCTGACTCCCCCTGCTAGGCTTTCATATAGTTATAGTCCTGATTGTATGTCTGAACAGGCAAGTTTACTTCCTTTTGGAATCGGCAGCATTGTGAGTAACGTCCCTTTTGCGGTTATCCCAGAACAAGGCAATCTTTTCTACCTTCTCACAAGTGCCAACCCCCAGTTTATTCTATGTCCTGTATACCCCTTCCTATAAAGTTGCAGAAAATAGAAGGACTCTTTGTGCATTTAAAGGGGACGAGTTAAACTGCCTGATCCTACTCAGTACTTACATGGAGCCTGGGCCAGAACACTGAGAGCTTACACTCAAGAGGAATAAGAGGCAATGTTGAAACAAAAGGTCAAGTATACTCAGGATGGAGTATGCCTCAGCCATACAGCCGATCCCGTTAAATTTGGTGGTGTGAATGTTAGGGGGTGTTTGTGAGGAGTTTGATCCAGCCACACATCTGGTCCCTATATGGTTGGAGTGGGATTGGATGTTAGGGGTATGATAGATAGGCTTCCTTTTAACTGGTGAGTTTTTAAATGTCTGCAAGCAGGGGGAAAGTCTGATTGTACATGGTAGGAAATTCCAGAGAGAGGGGACAGCACGGGAGAAGTCTTGTAGGCAGGAGTGGAGGAGGTAATAAGGCAAGAGCAGCGGCGGATGTCAGGGCAAACATACGGGCAATTTTTAGGGATATATTTGGGGATGAGCTTTGATCACATGGCTCAGTTCTAGAGCGTGCCTATCACCCCTGAGTGGGATTGTGATAACCACTGGCTCGGTTCTAGAGCGTGCCTATCCCTCATATCACCCCTGAGTGGGATTGTGAAAATCACATGGGCTCGGTTCTAGAGCGTGCCTATCCCTCATATAGCCCCTGAGTGGGAGTGTGATAGCCACATGGCTCGGTTCTAGAGCGTCCTATCACCCCTAGTGGGCTTTTGTAACCACAGGCTATCCCTCCTATCACCCCTGAGTGGGATTGTGATAGCACATGTATATCCCTCCTATCACCCCTGAGTGGATGGTGATAGCCACATGTATATCCCTCCTATCACCCCTGATTGGGATTGTGTGATAGCCACATGTATATCCCTCCTAACACCCTGATTGTATTTTGGATAGCCACATGTATATCCTCCTAACACCCCTGATGTGATTTGTGATAGCCACATGTATATCCTCCTATCGCCCCTGAGTGAGTGTGATAGCCACATGGCTCGGTTCTAGAGCGTCTATCACCCCTGAGTGGGCTTTTTGAATAACCACATGGCTATCCCTCCATCACCCCTGAGTGGGATTGTGATAGGCACATGTTATATCCCTCCTAT
>WSYH01012039.1:0-19645 GCA_036426205.1 Ascaphus truei | reverse complement strand
CTAATCCACTATAAAACTATGTCTCACACCTATGCTATTAGCCCCTGATGAAGTCTTTCGAGACGAAATGCGTAGGGAGTGTCATGTGGACGTGATATTGTCCAGTTTTATTTGATATCACTCACTATTCTATATACGGGACTATATCTTTTAATTTGGAATATACTGATCCCAGCCGGTCATTTGCTGCACTTGACATCATCCTGTGACATCATCGAGTTCTCGCGTGATTTGGAGCTGAGAACTCACTGCTGTGACGCTGGATTTGGAGGAAGGCGGCATCCCTCATGTTCCCCGGTACTCGGAGGCTACTATTGCGGCTGCTGCAGTTCACCCACACCGGATACTTCACTGAAGTCACCCGATACCTGGTTCCTGCGTCTGGCTAGTGATTGAGTTGTACTCAGAATTGCTTTTTATTCTGTTATGTTTGTGAGTGTGTTCTTCATATCTTTTACTCCATAAACTATTTGTTATACTTTTTTACGCTATGAGTGCGCCTGTTTTTTTTCTGTTTTTGTAGATATCTTCAAGGAAGTGGTGTTCCCTTCATTCGGGCTGCAGAGACTCTTTTGGATAGCATTTGGAGTATTTTTCAGATTTGTATTTTTTATATATTATCTGGACTTTTATCATTTATTATTATATATTTTTTATTCATTTATTGCTTATTTTTATTTATCCATTTTGTATAGTATAGGTTATTTTTCATCATTAATTGCTTTTTTACATATAGTGGATTTAGGTTGGCGCCATTTCTCTTTTTTCCTTTTGTGTTTGTATATATATATATATACAGTGGTTGACAACTCACAAAAAAATCTACTCGCCACCTAGTACCAAACGTGTGCTGCTTGGGCCAATATTTACTCGCCCGGGGGTTAAATCCACTCGCCCGGGGCGAGCAAATGTATAGGTTTGTCGAACACTGTATATATATATTACTGCAATAGATGCCCCCGCGTCCCATTGACACGCCCCCGTGTCCCATTGACACACACCCCGCGTCCCACTGACGCTCCCCGTGACCCAATGACACCCCCCCCCCCTCGCTCGCAAATTTTCTCTAGCAGGACAAGATTTGTCTCTTGCTTACATGCACGTGACGTCACTGCGCATGAGCATCAGCTCCGTGCTTCCCTTCACCCTGGACGCAGCCTTATACAGCAACAGACCAATATACTATATAATTATCTGCTACCAAATAGTAACATAAATTCTAGTGGTGGGACAATCTTCTATCCACCTTGATTCCAGAAGTTATCTCTGTGCCTAGCTTTAATTGCGGTTGTTATGATATTATCTATTAACACAGACTAACATCAACAACACACTTAAGTGAAAGCACATATATTCTCATACGCCATTCTCCGTTTTTAATAATTTGTCATCTTAATCGTCGCTGTTACGTCCCGAACACACATTTTTTTAATAATACAATTAAAAGTTTATTTTTTATACACGAGTGTGTTTCTCAGTGAAGCAAAAAGGAGATCCTTCTCTCTCGAAGTAAATACATTACCTTAAATTAACTATGTGGTATGTTTCTGTGAGTTGATTAGGCAAACCCCTCCCTTAATTGTTGGTCAAATGCATGTGATAAGAGTATTTAAGATACAGTAGTCTATTTTGGCTGTGAGCCATATGGCTGTGTGTAACATCAAAGTGTAACATTTAAAGTGTCTGGCAGAGTTAATTTTGGAGTTGAAATTGGAGGTGAAGATTAGAGGAAGATCTGGACTCTGCAAAACAACAACTTTGCAACTGTGAGAACTTGACTTGCTAAATGCTATGATTATTTGTACTCTTCCTATGCTCCAATAACTGGGAAGTCTCTCCACCTGCATCTCACTATGCCCTCCCTATTGCTTTTTCTGTTTACGGTTTCCTCACTCCCTTGTGAACGTCGCTGTTCTCCCCAACTGCACCATTATTTATACACCTCTCTCCCAACAACTTTGTTACCCCCCAATAAAAAACATCCACACAAATCCTCCATCTACTCCTTCCTGCTGCTGGGAATCTCCCCTACCGGATCTCACCCATGCCTCCCTGCTATCTCTTCCCCTGTAAATGGTGTTAACCTTCTGATTTAATATGGACTAACCTTAAAACTCGCCCCACAAATCAAGCATCCCAATAGCCTGCACTCATGGCTATTGTCCAACACCCACAGTCACTCATACCACCCATTGTGACGAAGCACGTATTCCCTCACCTGCTGTCTCTAAGTCTCCCATCATACCACTTAGATTGTAAGCTCTTCAGGGCAGAGATTCTTTCAAACTGTGATTTTGTTGCGCTTATTTTATTATAATTCCCCGTACTGTATTCTTTGTGAAGCGCCAAGTACTCTTTTGGCGCTTTATACATAAAGACATACAATACCTTGCGAGTACCACTCCCTTTCTGCTATTTGGGATTTCAGTTATCAATCACTACAGTAATTGCCCTCTGAGACGTTTGTAGGTAGAAAATAGGGGTAACAACCCTCTGGTGATGCTCTCACTATACAAGGAAGTCCATAGATAATAAAGAACATATGTCCATAAAAAACGGTATGCAATGCAAATAAATGATGCGTGGAGTATGGAGTCCAGTGGGTAAGCCGATGGTGTGTGTGTGCCTGAATACCCCCACCTCACCTGTATGATGCCGTAGGAAAAGTCTCGCCACGCCGATGGATAACACTCGTCCCCACCGAATGATGTAGATTGGGGTAAAAAAAACCTCCTCAGCCGTGAATGTGGTAGCCCGGTGAATGGGGACTGGCCGATGGAAATGGAGACCCGTAAGCAGAGTCTCCCGCCGTCTCCCCGGGTGCCAGGTGGATGTTCTCCGAAGTGCCGGGTCGTGGCTGTCGGTGGGGTAGGTGATGGCTGCTGGCAATGAAGACAGGACAGGACGATCCACTCCTCCGTAGGATGTCCGTCAGCGGTGTTGCTTCCCGGGACAGGTGAGGGGAATGGTTATCGGCTACACACTGGCAGGAACCCAGGGTCTCCGCAGCTAGGAGAGGAAATCCTCTTGATGTTTGCAGCTGCTCCGTAATGCGAATACCGGCGTGCTGCGATACTAGGGTAAGAAATCAGGAACATGGAAGAAAAGTAGAGCACTGCTAGTAAAATAAGAAAAAAGGGCCAGTAGCAAAATGATTATTTATTAGGCATATAAGCCAAAAAAGGGCCACGGCGGGAAACGCGTCAGAGTTTTTAAACGTTAGTGTGTTTGTCCCCTTTTTTGGCTTATATGCCTAATAAATAATCATTTTGCTACTGGCCCTTTTTTCTTATTTTACTAGCAGTGCTCTACTTTTCTTCCATGTCTCTGAGACGTTTGAGCAGGGTTAATCCACGCCCTAAAAAGCGTATCTCTGTCCTTATTTGTAAATCACTAACATATTATGCAGCGTGGTACAAAGGAGGTACAAAGTTACTGTTCTCTGGGTAATCTATAATGACGTGCACAGTCTTGACTTTATTCACAATCCTCTGGATCAAAAAGAATAGTGGAAATACACATGACTGGAACCACCCATGGAACAGGGAATGTAAACAGAAGCGGCTTTTTGGATCCTTGGTCGTGGCACAAAATACCACAACTTTGTGAATAGATCTGGATGCTATCAGTCCCACCAAGAATAACCCCATCTCCTTATCATGCAGAATATTTCTGGCTAGAGGGACCATGCCTTGATCCAGGGTATTTCTAATCAGGTAATCTGCTGTTAAATTAGGAACTCCCAAAATATGAATTGCCGACATTGTCGTGTTATTCTGCTCTGCCCATATCAATATTTTGGCAACTTCTTTTCATGCTCTCAAATTCCAGTGTTTATATATGGCATTGTGCAGTTGTATTTAAGTGTGAGCCAATGATCCAGTGTTTGAAGAAGAGGATTACTTTGAGAAATGCTTTCAATTAGCGTGTTTATTGGAAGATGTGATTCTCCTGAATTCCCCTATTCTAGCATACTGGCATCTGTTGTCAAAACCCACAATGTCACAGGATGCAAGGATCTTCCTTGTGGAAAATCACCAATGGACGTCTGTATTTCACTGAAGTACTGATTTTTTTTTCTCCAAATCTTGCGATTTCATTCCATTGCATCAGAAAATGTTTGTGAAGTTCTCATATAGAACCTGGCCTAAGATACAACATCTGTAGCTGCCACCATAGGGCCTATAACAGGGACATGCATTAAACAGATGTCTATGTTGTAACATGCACATGGTTGGCATGTTAAATCATTTTTTCTACCTTCTCTGGGAAGTAAATATACTACAGCCTTCCATGTGTTGAACGTGACACAATGTGGTATTTTGTTGAGGTATCAGTTTCTTCTTGTGTATTTGATATCCATGTTCTTGTTACAAGTGGATTCTCTGTGCTTTATCATAGACTGCATTATCCCTTGATAAGCCAGTTGTCCAGATAGAGGATCACAAATATAGTGGCGAGAAAAAGTTTGTTAGTCACTTATGTGAAAATTCTATTTCAAACCTAAAATATTATTAGATCTTAATCCAAGTCCTAATAATAGAAAAAGATAACCTGATCAAAAAACATGATACTTTGCAACATATATTTATCAACAAATGATTTAACATTCAATATCCATGTGTGAAAAAGTATGTGAACCTTTAGATTCAATACCTGACGGCAGCCAATTGAGCAATGACTTCAACTAAGCCTTTCCTATAACTGCTTGTCAGTCTCTCACATCAGTTTTCAGGAATTCTGTCCCATTCCTCCTTACAGAACTGTTTCAACTCGTGACATTTGAGGGCTTCCTTGCATGGACAGCTCCATTCAGGTCCTGACACAACATGTTGATGGGGTTTAGGTCCAGACTTTTACTATACCATTCTAAAACATGGAATTTCTTCTACTGCAGCCATTCTCTTGTGGATCCACTTGTACTGTATGTTTAGGATTATGGTATTGCTGCATGACCCACTTTTGCTTCAGCTCACGGACAGATGGCCTGACATACTCCTCTAGAATCTTCTGATACAATGCAGAATTTATAATTGTGTAAATGATGGCAAGCCGTCCAGATTCTGAGACAACAAAGCAGTGCCAAACCATCCCACTCCCACCACCATGCTTGACGGTTGGGATGAGGTTCTTCTGTTCGAACACAGTGTTTGGTTTTCGCCAAACATAACATTTCTCATGGAGGCCAAAAAGTTCTAAGCTTGAATCGTCTGTCTAGAGAACATTGTTCCAGAAATCTTGTGGATCATCTATATGCTCTTTGGCGAACATCAGACGGGCAGCAATTTTCTTTTGAGAGCAGTGATATCCTCCTGGCTATCCTTCCATGAACACCATTCTTGTTCAGTCTTTTCTATTGAGTCATGAACACTTACATTAACCAAGGCGAGAGTATCCAAAAGCAATTGTGTATACAGCGCACAGCAAAACAGAGAAGCAGGTCTAGCAAAAATAAATAATTTATTGAAAAAGCATAAAACGCGTTTCGTGCAGGTTATGCACTTTATCAATGAAGGATTAAAAAAAACTTGATTTTTACTTGTATATTAGAAATTCTGTAAAGCAAGCATCCACACACAACAATCATGGTGATGTGAGCTGAAAAACATCAGGAGTTTAAAGTACGAAGTCACAGAATCACGTATACTACATATATTTACGTGGGAAAATCTGATAAAATGTACTGGAAAGGGAAACACAGTAAGGGTAGACAATGGGAAGGAAGGGGGGAAACAGGGGAATAAGGGGGGCAACGTTTCGGGTCTCCTAGCCCCTTTTCTGGCCTGTTCCCTTAGATTGCTTCAATCTAGGTACTTCCCTTACCCCTGTAAAAACAGATGTTCCCAGGTAGGTACCGGATACAACATGCAACACTACTCCAGACACTACCTCAATAGAAAACTAATACTAACTAGCACAGAAACAGGCTGTCCCAAGTAAAGCAACAAAAAATCCTATAAATATCAGTTGACACAAGCACTACTACAATAGAGAGCCAGTTCTACCACGATAATAAGTTTTCCAAGATAATAAACTCTTATAAGCAATATGAATACAGTCTCAAAATGTCTCTTAAAGAAAGCAAAGGGTCAAACCAACTGGTTACTCCAACTGCAGGATGCCTGGATAGTCTACATCAGCGGTGCACAAAGTGGGGGGTGTGGGATTTTTTTGGGGGCGCGGGTGCTTGCAGAGGCCCCATGCTCTTCCCCGAGGCATTAAAATTAAATGTCGGGGGGGGGGGTCACGTGAGGCCTCTTCAACTCACTTACCAGGGTTCAGACAGGTTGCTGTAATGCGGTGACATGCAAAGTAACGTCACACGGCGGTCTCCATGGTAACGGGGTGACGTGATGTCACGTTCAAAGAAGGAACCTCCGGGAGGTGACGGTGAAACTAAGAGATCACAACATCAAATACAGATGGATTTTCCCTTTAGGGCTCATGGTAGTTAGAAATGGAAGACCGCAAACGCTCAGGGATCCGGATGACGGCGAGGCATTACTCGATCACCTGGGTCTGGGCCCCCTCTCTTCAGGCGGAAGTCACTTACCCTTGTATTCTTCCTGGTCAACAGTTCCTCTTAGGAGGTCCCCACACGGGGACCCCTCTGCGAAGCAACCATCCAAATTTGTCATGTCACTTAACGTAATCTCGTTAAATGTAAAAGGCTTGAACTGCCCCAAAAAAAGGAGAATGGCAATGTCAGATTTTAAGAAAAAAGGGTCTGACATTGTTCTTCTACTAGAGACTATATAGACATTGGAGGTAAGGACCAGAGAGAGTCCAACCACCACAAGAATCCCTCAGAAATTGCACTCATGTGTGGTAATTAAAGGGTAACAATGATCCAGGATATTATCCTAAATAGCCAGTCATATTGAGTGAAAAAAACAAAATAATAAATCTTTTAATTTTGTTTGCAAAAAACACACAGGGTATGGAGTATGTACAGGGGAAATTTAAAATTCCGGCAGTGGAGTATGACTAAAATTGGGGAGTACTCATATGTGTAGGGAGATTTTCTTTATCCCCACATGGGGTTAATACTCCATTAGTAAAGAAACTCCACCACAGTTAATCACAGTACAGGGAACTAGAGTAGTAGAATATACCTACTGAGTGAATATATTAAAGCTGCAGTTCTTTTTTTTTATTTATTTATTTTTTAATAGTTTTGTGTGTGCAATCTCTAATTACCTAAAGAACTATATAGCTGCAGGTCAATTCGTTTTCCATGTATTGATAGGTCGAACTTTGGTGACATAATTAGTGAAGGGATCTGTTTATATTCTGCTTGTCTGTCAGTGGAAGCTCATGAATATTCATGAGCATTCCTGCACTGACGTGCTAGAGGGAGGGCAGGGCTGACAAAGGGGTGTGCCAGAGTTTGTGACAGGACATGAAGGGGCAGTGCCTTAGCAAATGGCTGTTAAAATAGAATACAAGAAAATTGGTCTTTCAAAGTTGTTTTTTTAAAAACAGAAAATGCTAAAAGTATTTTTTCTTACTACAGAACTGATTTATTTAAAAAAACACACATGCAGGATATTGACTGAACTGCAGCTTTAAAGGGATATTACCCTCTAGCTATAGATACACAGAGAGACACTTGCTCACAGTAAATGGTACATTAGAGAGATACAAATATCCAGAATGTATCTCTTAATATTCCTACACCATGTCTTGTGGGGCAGTCCTTGTAAAATTACAAAGTAACAAATGGACCTGTTGCTAGATCCCTCATAGTAACACCCTCCTATGGGTTAAGACACAAGGTAGAGAAACGAATATGTATCTCTCAAGTTGGTAGCTTGCCAACACCGGCAGACTATGACACAGAATACCGATCAAAGTAAGTAGAGTATAACACCATGAATCTTGCAGATAAGATAGAATGGAGCCGATGTAGTGTAGATGTAGCAGTTCAAATAAAGCACTCACATCCTACAGCTATTCCTCAGTGCATGTACTTAACAATATCTATTGATGTATCCAAAAAGTTATCCACACAAGATATGCTTGTGTGACTTGTAAAAGGTCACTAGAATATTGTGGTAGTATCGTAAGCACACACAAAAGCAAGAACATGAATGAATAACGCAGTGTTATACAACCAGATATCCGCGTATGTGTCGTCTTATTCCCCGTGCTGTAGCTCCACTGCCGACACCAAAATGACGTCACTAAAATACGACGGACCGTTTCGCGTGAGATTTATGCTTCATCAGGGTAGGAGGAGTCAATCATTCCTCCTACAGGTATCGTATATATACCCTGTGATGAGATACTCGGTGGCCAATCGCTCAACTATCCAGTGATTGCAATCTACATGCACCTGAGGTGCTCGTCGATTAGGTTACTGCTCCCATCCCATTATTACTGGTTGGAGTTGTGCATCAATCCGGAGATTTGACACATATAATTAAAGCATAAGAAGCATCAATTGTATGTCATTCTTAATTGAATTCGTAAGGATCAAAGGTTCCAATCCTAAAACAATCATTGTCCAAAGTTAATAATTGGACAATTAAACATTTAACTCTGATTCATTGGTAGTGGAATTTAAAACCAGAGACATAACATAAAACACAGACAAAGCTCGGCACATTCCAGAAAAACTATATCCGGTACAGTGCCTCTCCACTATACATGTTAAATAACTAAATAAATAAAATGGTCTTTTAGTTTAACATTTTGGCCAAATTGTTGTAAGCCCTTGAGCCAACTGCACGGCAGACCACATTTCAAGGGTCCCTAACACTAATATAGATTCTTAATAACCTGTGCATTGCCAGGAAGAATGATTTATAATAAATCTGTCAAAATTAGTTGCAAAAGTTCTAAGTCTGATTGAAGCATTTATTAACCTATACATTACCAGGAAAAGCACTCTGTAATAGATTTGTCACAATCACACTGTAAACAAGCAAGTTCCCCTGAATATGAGCTTGTAGGTGTGCTGTATGTTTTATAATTCTTGTTCAGCTAGTCTTAGCTGATTGGAGGGTGGCAACCTCCTACCTAATTGAAGCTCACTCCCTCCCACATTTAAATGTTAAATGGTTAATCATTCTTATATTATATAATGGGACTCTGATGCTTATTTCCATAATAGATAGGTCAGAATACTGTGTATGATAATGTGATTGTGTAAAAAATAAATAAATTAAAGTGATACAGATGCAGTTAGTAGGTTGCTGGTGTAAATGTTATTGTGTGTAAAGAACAAAATAAAGTATAATTGGTGTAATGAGAAAATAACTCTAGTGTAATACTTATATTAATTGTGAATAGTATCAAAAAAGAGGCGTAGGAGTGAATGAACTTTAAGTGGGCCCGCCTCTAGAAGTTAAAACGGGTCCAGTGAGTGTTATTCCACTCTCTGTATACCTGGATCCCCACAACCCAAATGGACCTACTCTATATACATGTGTAAGTGACAAGTAAAATATGTATATATAAAATAAATATAATGTGAAAAACATCTAGTGTTCAGACATTACTACAGTATAGACCTCGTAGCTAATAAAATATAGGTGTAATTGTATCTTTATGGAAAATGATAGCAGTATCTTAAAGGAATGAAGTATACATATACCCTTCATTCAGTCCATGAGGGCTTAAGGTTCCTAAAGTGTATATCCATCTACACTCTCTCTGTATCAGTGCCCGGTCCCAGTCTCCCTTCCTTGGTCCCCGTGGGACATGTTCAATCCCACAAAAGGTTAGCAATCCAGCATTATTAATAACATCTCTCGATACAGGAGTGTCTATGCGGTTTCTCACAGAACCAAGGTGTTCAAGTATCCTTACTTTTAATGGACTGTGCGTTTTTCCGACATATTGCTTGCCACATTTGCATGATATGAGATAGATTACGCCTGTAGTCAAGCAGTTAATATATTACTTAATATGATAGGTTCTTGTATTGTTTGAACTGAGGAAATGTGTGGTGGCTGAAGTATACGTACAGGCCTTACATCTGCCACAAGGGTATGACCTCCGTGGTACGCGATCTTCCAGCCAGGTTTTAACATGTGGCTTCTGATAGTGGCTATGGACGAGCCTATCCTTTAGGTTCTTAGCCCTCCTACAGGTCATCGTAGGAGTAGGTTTAAGAACCTGTTTGAAGTCATCATCTTGCATCAATAGATGACAATGTCTTTAAAAAATGTTTTTTATGGCTGACCACTGATTGTTAAATGTCCCAATTAATCTAATGGTGTTGTCACCATTAGTGAGTTGCCTTTGGCAAGCTTAATTTTATGAAAAAATGGGAGAATGATCTGGGGGAAGAGCTGGAAGCGGATGACTGGGAGACATTTTTTTAATCTATGGCAAAAAGCTCTATCTGTTCAACTATCTGGGAGAACGCATATAAAGTTATGACTCGCTGGTACAACAACCCAGAGAATATAGCTAAATATGTCCCGGGATACACCCCCCTATGCCTCAAAGGCTGCGGTGAAATAGCCACCCTCCTTCATATGTGGTGGTCCTGCCCAAGGGTGTATGATCTTTGGAGACAGGCGAATTGCTGAATCCACCGGATCCTGGGTTCAGAGATTCCCATGGACCCATGGTTGTTCCTTTTAAACAAACCACTCCAGGATCACACAAGGGCCACAAACAAGCTAATTACACATATCTCTGCGGCGGCAAGATGCACCATTGAGAGTCTATGGAAGCAGGACAAACTCCCACCAATTGTGTCTATTAGAAAAAAGCTATGGTTTATTTGTATGATGGAAAAACTGACGAGCTTCCTTAATGATACATACCAACATTTCCAGAAAGTCTGGTTCCCTGGATAGCTCACGCAGGTAGTCTATATATAGACCCGGACTCTCTGAGCCTATAACCCCAGAGATCAACTAGCCCCACTCCTCTCCCATAGAAAGCTTAGCTGTATCCCCCGTCGCCCATCTATAGAATATTTATTATGTCCTACTAGTTAGTATCTATTTAAGGTCCTCAGACCATTTTTAATTTTTTTTTATCCCAGTCAAATAAGCTCCCATATGTTATTCATTCCCACCACTCGATCTCAAATCTGTTTAAAGTATTAAGAATTGTTAACTCACCATGATGCTGTTCCACCCCGTCTCCCCCCCCTAACTCTCCCCTCTTTTTTTATGTACCCCCCCTACCCCTCAATCTTGAATGTTTTACTTTCTGTATACTTTAGCTTAAAAACCCAATTAAAAAATTTGTTTCAAAAATAAAAAAAAATCTGCAGCTTTCCCTAAAAAAATAAAAAATAAAAAAAAAGAGGAGGTGTTGGGCTTCTGAGATACCCGCTGACCCTTTGGCACAGCGCCCTGATAACTACGTGCTAATCTGTTGTCCGTCTCTAGGCTTTCAAATCTATTAGAGGTACTAATCCCCTGTGCGACATCAACCGTAGGTAGTGTCCAGTCATGTGTATCCACAAAGCCTGCACACACACACATATATATATACACACAATTGTGTGAAAAAGAAAGTACACCCTCTTTGAATTCTATGGTTTTACATATCAGTTCATAATAACAATCATTCCTTAGTAGGTCTTAAAATAAGGGGAATACAACCTCAGATGGACACCACCACATGACATATTACACCGTGTCATGATTTACTTACTTCTTCAATAGGAATTAAGATGCTAAGTAGCAGCCAGGTGCTGCTAATCAAATGCCCTTGATTAATTGATCAGTAGCAAGTGTGACCACCTCTATAAAAGCCGAAGTTTTAGCAGTTGGCTGCTCTGGAGCATTCAGGTGTGTTAACACAATGCCAAGGAGAGGAGACTTCCGCAATGATCTTAGAGAAGCAATTGTTGCTCCCCATCAATCTGGGAAGGGTTATAAGGTCACTTCCAAACAATTTAAACTCCATAATTCTACAGTGAGAAAGATTATTCAAAAGTGGAAAACATTCAAGATAGTTGCCAATCTTCCCAGGAGTGGACGCCCCAGCAAATTCACCCCAAGGTCAGACCGTGCAATGCTCAGAGAAATTGCAAAATAACCAAGGGTTACATCTCAGACTCTACAGGCCTCAATTAGCAAAAAAAGACTGAACAACTATGGTTTGTTTGGAAGGGTTGCCAGGAGAAAGCCTCTTCTCTCTTAAAAAAACATGGCAGCATGGCTTAGGTTTGCAAAGTTGCATCTGAACAAACCACAAGACTTCTGGAACAATGTCCTTTGGACAGTCGAGACCAAAGTGGAGATGTTTGGCCATAATGTACAGCACCACGTTTGGCAAAAAACAAACATAGCATATCAGCACAAACACCTCATACCAACTGTCAAGCACGGTAGTGGAGGGGTGATGATTTGGGCTTGTTTTGCAGCCACAGGACCTGGGAACCTTGCAGTCATTGCGTCGACCATGAACTCCTCTGTATACCAAAGTATTCTAGAGTCAAATGTGAGGCCATCTGTCCGACAGCTAAAGCTTGGTCGACATTGGGTCAAGCAGAAGTTAGCCTAAAACCAACACAAGAACCCCAATTGCTGCACTCAAAGTGTGACATGAATACCGTAATGAAAGGGGTATACAATAACCCACTAAAGGAGTAGTTTATTTCTCCTTGAATCGACACATCAGGGCGAGTATTGTTCTCACAATTAAACTAAAATAACAACATTTTATTTCTATAATACACAACAATAACGTTTAAAAATATACATATAAAATTGATAAGATCCCCGGGTAGGCGGTAGATTAGGGTGTAGCAATACTGGGTAATTAACCAGTGAGATGCTGACTCTGTGTGTGTGTGTATGTGTGTATATATATATATATATATATCAGTATTACCATGTGCTGATGGCTGAAATAGCAAAATAGCAAAATAGCAAAATAGGAACTATAGTAGTATAAGGTGAACTGCAAATGTACAAACCCTATCAAACACTTACTAAAGTGAATAGCATAGTTGTGAACCAGCTGATATTACCCAAACAATAATGGAGCTCGGCAGAATAGGACCCTCCTTAGTTTGGCCACAAATGTTACCTGGTACTGCTTAGTATGGCAAAACCTGATTGCATACAATAATGAGGGACAGGTAGAAAACTAGCAGTGTAACACATATAACCACCATTAGGACTGCATGCTACACTGTAGCAAGGTACACAATGCAGTTTGTATCTGGTACAAAAATGTGGCAATAGAGGATAAGCAAAGTATGTTAGTAACAACCAACAGTATAATTAATTGTAGCTAAATCCTCTTACAGCTCCTGTCCCATACCTCTAAGCCAGGCTGTAATGTAAAGGAGTGTGACAGCAGTATATCAGGCACCACGGGAGCCAGCTATAAACACATTGTGACCCGGTGCAGCAGCTCGAGATAGAAAGGTCACTGAGCACTCTGACTAAGCAAACATGCAACCAGGAGTGAATAGCTAATGAGGCTTAGTATTGGGAGCAAGAGTTATACGACCATGTTAAGGTGGTGCTGCAGCACTGGTAATAGGATACTGCCAATACTGCCGAGCTGTAGCACAGCTGATTCAGACTGTCTGTTGCATTAGCGTCACCGTCGTGACGCTCTGATCCCTACACATGTTTCGTTTGTCTCTGCAAACTTCGTCAGGGTGAGGAGTAAAGTTGTGTGAATAGAGAGTATAATATACTCACGCTAATTAATGTGTCAATTAGTGTAAGCCAATCCCTATAGTGTGTGGACTGGTGCTGTTAGTACATTTCTTAGCCTCTATTAGGCTATGCATGGTACAGACTAGATAGTCTTCAATCATTGTTTAGAAATCAGTAGTGATTGATGGTTTATTAAATCCTTAGACACAATAGGATTACAGGTGATAGATGAATATTAAAATAAAATTAGATGTTAATAAGTATCTATGTGTTTGATGTTTACAGGAAGAACCTTGGAAACCCCGAGTAGAATATATCATTGCATAAAATCTGTACCATAGTGCATAATCAAAATACGCTGATATATTATGTCAAAGAACAATAAAGTGAATAAATCAGAAATTGATGCAATACAAAAACTGTGATTGTGGATCTCAATATGTGGGTGTATATAGGAGTGTCATGCCATCCAAGTAGTCACTTCTATCAATATGGTGGACATAGAGATGAATATAAAATACACTTGTCTTTATCTCAGTGGTGTAGGAGTGAAGTTATTACTAGTGTGCCGTCCCTATTGGTCAATACGGCACAGGAGACTTTAAGAGTCACTATCACTGGATACCAAACCCCCTTAGGTATTAACCTATATAGGATTTACTTCTAACCCTCTTGGTGAAATAAATTCCTGCCTATGTTAATCATGTCAGGACATGAGGAGATCATACGTGACATTGTTGCTTATCCCTTAAATTGCCTTAAAAAGCATTGCAGAGTAGTGCTGACATTCTAATTATTACGAATCCAAGGTATAGAATTGGAATGGTTGATAAGACAACCTTGCTGGTCAATACAACCCTGGAAACGTAATTAATGTATATTATATATGTATATACTGTACATATATACTATATGTGTGTATATTGGTGATGTAATTCAACACTTACATATAGATAAATGGCAGTGGTGTAGGAGTGACTTAAAGCTAGTAGGCCACTCTTAATGGTCAATGCAGCCTGAACGACTATAGGAGTCACTTAACTCTATATACCAAACTCCCCCCCCCCCCCCCCCCGCGCCAGGATTATGTACCAATAATGCCTATGAACACCAAATGCACTGATATCACATTTCCTATTGTAAGCAGTAAGGTATCCTTGATATGTTATTTACAGAAATGAGGAATAAAGAAAACCTTCATTGAGGCCATCTGGTAACAAGGTGTGTAAATTGTGTATCGAACGGCACTCTTTTTGCAGGAGCCGTTTATCCCAATCCCCTTTACGAGTGCCCCAGGGAATATGCTCAATCCCTTTAAATTTAAGGACTTGACTGTCTCCTGCATGTTCTTGTAGTACATGTCTGGCCACCGGTGTATCCAGTTTGTTCCGTACTGACCCAAAATGTTCCAGAATCCTAGTTTTAAATATTCTGTGGGTCATCCCCACGTACTGTTTACCACAGACACAGTTCACTAGATAAATAACTCCTGTTGTTAAAGAATTAATGAATTCTTTTTTTTTTTTTTTTTTTTTTTTTCAAAGGTTTTTATTAGGCAAATACTTATTTCACAATATACATGTTATATATGTTAATACAGCCTAATACAAGTTTTCTCAATTTTTTGGTTAAAGAAACCAGAAAGAGAGAGGAAAGCTCATCGCCCCCCTGACCCTCCTGGGGTAGTGAGGGGGGCGCGAGAATGGAAACAGAGAGTCAGAGTATGGAAAGGGAGAGGGGGGGGGGGGGGGGGGGGGGGGGGGGGGGGGGGGGGGGGGGGGAATACCTGTTGCTTATCACGTCCTCAGAGTATTTCTATTGGAGTTTCTAGACTCGTTCTTTTTACTTTGTGTTTTTGAGTTAGGGGCGTGGGGGTGCCATATGGGTTAACCACGGGTCCCATGTTTTATTAAAGGAGTCCGTGGATCTTTTTAAGAAACCGATAGTTTCTCCATGTTCATTATCTCTTGTATCCTATTTTTTATCGTTTGTCTTGAGGGGGGAGACACTTTCTTCCAGGCGGCTGCCACTGCACATCTAGCCGCCGTTAAGATGAAGGAGATTAATTTACTTGTTGGTCGGTCCACATTTTCTAAGGGCCTGGCCAACAGGTAGGTCAGCGGGTCAACAGGGATTTTGAGGCCGGTGACCTCTTCTATTAATTTTTGAGTGGTTCCCCAGTATTTTTGAATTTCCGGACATGTCCACCAAATGTGTGCCATGTCCCCCTTTTGACCGCAACCTCTCCAGCATAGATCGGACGCCTGGGGGTAGATTTGGTTTATTCTAACTGGGGTAAGATACCAGCGGAACAGTATTTTATATATATTTTCTTTGATTGTGGTACATATGGAAGTTCCTGAGGCATTCTCCCAAATTCTTTCCCAGTCCTCTCGGTCTATAACTATGCCCAATTCTGCTGCCCAATGCAGCATATAATCATGGGTGGGGGCTTCTATAGCCCTTTCTAATACTGCGTAAATTTGTGTTATAAGACCTTTCTGGTGGCCTGTTTCTCGACAGAGCCGCTCAAAAACTGTGAGGGGGAAATTTCAACGTTGGGGATAAGGTTCGAACAAAGTGCCGAATTTGTAGATACTTAAATACGTCCAGCCTTGCTATTTCATATTTGGTTTGTAGATTTTGATAGCTCAGGAATTCTCCAATGCTCAAGAGGTCAGCGATCGTTCTAATATTTTTTACTTTGAATTGATCCAATTGTCTGGGCTCACAACCAGGAGGGAATTTCGGGTTTTTGTGAATTGGTATGAGTTGGGATTGGGGCGAAGTGATCTTAAATTTATATTTGCATCTCGTCCAGATCTCCCATGTGTGTCTCATTGGGCCTAATTTAAGTTTACTATTCTGCATGTCTTCCCTGCTCAGGGACCAAAGGTAAGCTGGTAGTGAAGGCGTTCCGGCGTAGTATGATTCTATATCTAGCCAACAGTATTGGTTTGGGTTGGCATTCCAGACTACTACCTGTCGCAATTGTGCGGCTAGGTAGTATTTGGTGATGTCCGGGACACCAAGTCCTCCTCTACCCCTTGATGCCAGGAGAACTGTCCTAGCGGTTCTGGGTTTCTTACCCTGCCAAATGAAGTGGAAGATTAGTTTTTGTATGTTTTTTAATTCTGAGCCAGGGATGTGGACCGGGAGCGTCTGGAAATAGTATAATAATCTGGGGAGTATGTTCATTTTAACCGAGATCATTCTCCCGATCCATGATATTTGATATCCTCCCCATTTCGCTAGGTCTTGTTTAATTTTCCGGAATAAGGTCGGGTAATTTTGTTGATATAGGGATTGGTAGTTCCTCGCTATCTTTACTCCCAGATACTTGATACTCGAGGAGCTCCAATGGTAATTAAAGTTTAATTTGAGGAGTTTCACCTCTGGCTCTGGCAGGCTTAAATTTAATGCTTCCGATTTATCGTTATTGATTTTATAGCCTGATATATCTCCAAAATCTCGGAGTTCTTTTTGGAGGTTAGGTAGGGATGTTTGGGGTTGCGTCAGGGTTAAGATGACATCATCTGCGAATAGTGATATTTTGTGCTGCCTGTGTCCAATTTCTATTCCTTTGATGTCTCTATTTGTTCTTATTGCCGCTGCTAGGGGTTCTATGGTTAATGCAAAGAGGAGAGGAGATAGGGGGCATCCCTGTCGAGTTCCATTAGTAATCTCAAATCTCTGGTTACTGCCCCCTGGTAGTTTTACTGTTGCAGATGGATTTTGATATAATCTACGGACTCCTTCTAGATATGCGTCTTTGAAGCCGAATTTGCGCATAACATGGTCCATGAATAGCCAGTCTATTCTATCAAACGCCTTCTCTGCGTCCAAGCTAAGGAGTAATGCTTTGGTCCCTGTGAGATGGACATGTTCAATAATGTCAATTATCTTTCGGGTATTGTCCGAGGCCTGTCTGCCTGCTACGAATCCCACTTGGTCTTTATCTATTAATCTTGGTAAAATGGGATTCAATCTATTTGCGAGTATTTTGCTATATAGTTTGAGATCACAGTTAAGCAGGGAGATTGGACGGTAGCTTCCACATTGCATCGGGTCCCTGCCTTCTTTGTGTATTATGGCCAGGCTGGCTAGGGACATTGATGAAGGGATTTGATTTCCTTCCATAAAATCGTTAAATGTTCTGAGGAGATGCGTGGATAATACTGGCAAGAATCTCTTATAGTAGACATTAGTGAAGCCATCTGGGCCGGGAGACTTAGTGATTTTTAATGATTTGACCGCCTCTTCCAGTTCCTCTTGAAATCTCAGCGTTGAGGACTGTGTTTTCCTCTTCCGTTAGTGTGGGAAGCTGACACTTATCTAAGTATTGTGCTATTAATTCGGATGCTACTGATTCAGGACGGCCTTTTTTGGATCTTAAGTTATAAAGTTCGGTGTAAAATTTTGTGAATTCGGCTGCTATTTTATTGTCACTATGTTGTATCTCACCAGACCTACTCTTGATCGCCGTGATTTGGGATCGTTTATGCACCCCTCTTAATTTAGTCGCTAAAAGTCTGTCTGCTTTGTTACCTTTATCATAATATTGTTGGTTGGTCCACTTGAGGGCTTTCTCAACATCCTCCAGCTGGATTTGTCTAAGTTTTGCTCTAGCTGTTGTTAATGTCTTATATATTTTTTTTGAGGGGTTAGCTTTATGAGCTTGTTCTATTATTTTGATATCATCTGTGAGCTCCTTTATTAGTTTTTGGCGGGCTTTTTTCCTGTGGGATGCGATGGAGATGATTTTCCCTCTAATGGTTGCCTTATGGGCTTCCCACAGGATTGATGGTGAGGAAACGGATCCTGAGTTAAAAAAAAAGTAGTCTCGAATAGCAGCTCTGATCTCTCTTTCTATCTCAGGATGGTTGAGTAGTGAGTCATTTAGCCTCCATGAGTAATTTATTGTCTTTTCGAAGGGTGTTGTCAAGGTTATGGTAATCGGGGCATGATCAGACCATGTGATCGGTCCTATGTCGGAGTCGGTTGTAGCCGCCACTACATTTTTTGTGGCCAGAAAGTGATCTATTCGAGAGTAGGTCTGGTGAGGTGCTGAGTAGAAGGTATAGTCTCTCTGGCCCTGGTGTTGGGTTCTCCAGATGTCCACTAGTGAAAACTCGCTCAAGATTCCCCTAAACCTTTTCCCTGTGATTTGGGAGGGGGTTGTACGGGGAGGACCCATTGTGGTCGATCTGTCCTCGGTGGGGTTGAGGACCATGTTTAGGTCCCCTCCCACTATCATCGATGACAGATATCCCGGGTCTATGCCCTCGAGTACTTTCTTTAGAAATTCGGTTTGGTTCTCGTTTGGGGCATATACATTGATAAGAGCGATCGCTGAGCCCGCTAAGGAGCCATATACCACTAAAAATCTACCCTCTGGGTCCGCAGTTGTTTTGATATGATTGAATGGGGTGCCCTGCCTGATGAGGACAGCTACACCCCTTTTTTTGCTAGTAAATGATGCGAAAAAACACATTGGGAACACTTTTTTGAATAAATTTGGGGGGTCTTGTGATGTGAAGTGGGTCTCCTGTAGAAATATGATGTCCCCCCCTGATCTTTTCATATCTTGGAGTGCTAGTCTCCTTTTTCGGTTATTCTGGAGGCCCTTCACATTGAGTGATGTGAATTTAATTGTGGATTGGCTAGTCATTTGGGTTCTTTTTTGGGTGGTATCGTGAGGCCTCACCTTTCCCATTTGAGAGGCCCTGATTCAGTAAGTCTGAGTCTGGTTTGTATCTCTGTAGGTGTGGGATCTGCGATTTTTTTTTGCCTGGAATGGCTATTCTAAGCTGAGGTGGGGGGGCGTGGGGAAGGGTCAGTGGGGGTAGGGCATAGATCAGCTGGGACAGAGTCAGCTGATAGAGATAGGTTGTAGCGAGGCCTTGAGAAGGTCTCAACAAACTTTTGCCAGCTTTAAAAACAGCCGGCATTTGGGCTATAAGAGCCCTTCTGGGGTGGTTCCGGGTCAGTCCACCGTTGGACGTCTGAGGGGTCCAAACCCTCTATAGAAATTACTTAACCCCTTTTTT